>JAJAGP010001654.1:0-171355 GCA_025084515.1 Ancistrus triradiatus | reverse complement strand
ATATACAGATCATTCTCTGTAAATGGTCCAAAGAATAGAAAATATCCAGAGACAATGGCACATATTGTTTTCTGTTCTTCAACCATCTATCAGTTTATTCCCCTTTCTCTACAATGTGATAAATAACTGCTTTTTGTAAATCTGGTTTCCTCTGTACATGTGATGCATGTGATCCCTATGCATGGCCCACACCCTTCTCTGAGAATCAGGTTATGGATTCTGTCTGTCTTAGAACTGGGACTTTTGATCATGAGATAGAGAGAGAGCCGTAATGTATCAGAAATAAAAGATGCACCAACTCTGCCTGTGCATGTAATTCCCAAAGAGCCAAACACCACAATATCTGGAAATACAACACTCTAAGGGTGCTGGAAATAAGATCCAGGTATGCTGAGAAAGCATATTGTTTTTGAAGATAAAAACAGGACAGATAGAACCAAATGCCATTGTGCACTGCCAATCGATTGGACACGTTCAAGTTACATTAAGGGGTGGGAAGTGTATCTTGTGTGCAATTAACTCTATTACCGTGTTGTCACAAGGACTGGACTGTCCCATTAATCATTCGGAATGCCAGAGACCAGTTGTACTCAGAAACAGATAAGACCTCAGAGACGGACCACAACTTCTCTTCTTTAACAGCTCTCAGAATCACAGTGAGTATGGATAGTGCTCATTTAAAATGGTGCAGACTATTACTTTAAAACTTGAAACTTAAACTTTGAATATGTGTAATTAGCACTTTTTTAGATAGATGTACTTCAACCAGATAATGTATTGATCTTTACACTGATCTGCTAGTTTATTACTGTTAAACCAGTATACCTAAAAACAGCATATATGTATACAGTATATGTACATGTATTATTCGCAATAATATTGGAGGTTCATTATGTATAACAACAGGCTGCTAACTAATAGACTGTCATATATAAAATGCATTTAATACCTTATTTATTCAATAATAACAACAACAAATCACCAGTCTAGGCTCTTTTACAGAACTGTTATTAAACAGGACATCTTTGCTTTGTCATATGAATTCGAAATGAATAGAAAGAGAAAACTACAGAATAAATGATTATTATGTAATGTAATTATATACCCAAGACAGGGATTTTTGAGGGAACTGAAGATGAATACTGCTGCAGTAGCCGTTCTGGGACTCCTAGCACTGTGTCCATGCTTAATGGCACAAACCCTAGACATTGTACGCCAAGCTGCAGGTAAACTGGTGTTTATTTACCCCTCATCACTCATTATTATTGTCCATGGAGAAATAAAAACCTTGATCATTTTGTTGCCGTCTCTTATACAGAAAGCTGGATGGGGAATTTGCCCTGTGAAGGCTGGGACTGTGAGTGTGCATACGATAAGCCAAAAGGCTGCTGCTGTGTGGCTGCACCCTTGTTCCAGCTGGAAGAAGCCACCCTTATGCACATGGCAGATTTAAGGAAAAGCATGTTCAGTCTCAACAACCAGATCGAGGAGGCCACAGGTGACACTCAATTGAATTTGTATTAAATATTATACAGTATTACATGTGTGTTGTTTAAGTTTAACTACAGAGGTTACATTCTTTTCATTTTTCTTCATCATTTATGTGTATGAACACTGGCCAGCCACTTTATTAAGTACACCTGTTGAACTGCTACTTAATGCACATATCTAATCAGCCAATCACATGGCAGAAACTTGATGTATTTAGGCATGTAGATATTAAGACAACCTGCTGAAGTTCAAAATGAGCATCAGAATGGGAAAGAAATGTAAATTGAAGTGACTTTGAATGTGGCATTGTTGTTGGTGCTAGATGGGCTATTCTGAATATTTCAGAAACTGCTGATGTACTGGGACTTTCATGTACTGCCATCTCTTGGATTCACAGAGAATGGTCCGAAAAAGAGAAAATATCTTGTGAGCAGCAGCTCTATGGGTGAAAATGCCAGACTGGTTTGAACTGAGTGAATGGCAACACTAACCCACTCTTTGTTACAACTGAGGTATTCAGAAGAGAAACTCTGAATGCACAACATATCAAACCTTGAAGCAGCTGAGCTACAGCAGCAGAAGACCTCTTTGGGTGCCACTCTTGTCAGCTAAGAACAGGCAGCGGAGGCTGTTGTGTCTATAAATTGCCATGTGCTCACCAGAATGGAAAAACATTGCCTGGTCTGATGAGTCTCGATTTCTGCTGTGACATTCGAATGGTATCTTGAATGTCAGAATTTGGTATACATAACTTGAATCCTGCGTTGTATCAATGGTTCAGGGTGGTGGTGTAGGAGTGTGGGGGATATTTTCTGGGCATTAATACAGGCTGAGTATTGTTTAGCTTCCACAGCCTACTTGAGTATTGCTGCTGAGCTCACTGTGCTCTAATGGCCTCCACAGTCACCAGATCTCAATCCAATAGAGCACCTTTGGGATGTGGTGGAACGGGAGATTTGCATCAGTATGTGATGCTATCTTGTCTAGGTGCACCAAAATCTCTGAGGAATGTTTCCAGCACCTTGTTCAGTCTATGCCAGGAAGAATTAAGGCAGTTCTGAAAGCAAAAGGAAGTCCAACCCAGGACTACTGAGTAAGTGTGTGTGTGTTTAGAGGGTTTGAGACCTGGGTTTGAGTCCTGCCTGTTTCTGTGTATTTTAAAGTGTGTGTGTCCGTGTGTGTGTATATGTCCATATATTTTCATGTACCATGTGAAGGACTGGCACCCTATAAAGGGTCTCTACCAAGTTGCCACTTTTAGGTCCTTGAACACGGTCCTCAACCTTAAACTGTAGTTAAACTGAAGATATAACTGTCTGCTGAAAATGTAGTTTGACCAGGGCTGGTCAAACATTTGCATTAGACAATAAAATAACTGTAGTCTCAATGAGCAGAGCAAAAATGTTGTGACTGCAAGTCATCTGTACACATAGATCATGTTGAAATTGCACATATGAACACCAAGCCGTGTAATGTCCATAGTAAATGTTCTATCTTGCCGATAAAAGTCAAATATATTACTACTGGTATGCACCACTTAACGTCCATCCAAACAACGTCCGTTTGCTTTAATGGCTGAGGTCTTAAGAATTATAATAGGAAATAAAATTTTTCTTATATACATTTTATTTACATCTGACTGACAGAAAATTAGTACAAGTGAACCCTTGTGACACCTGCTGACAGAAAAGAGAATCCCAGGCAGAAAACAACCTGGAAATGTTCCTTTCAAGTTTTATAAAAGGTACAAAGATAAGAATTACAGTATTGCACAATGTGGTATTGTACTAAATGTTTTCATGTTGTGTTTCAATTAATAGTATTGTTTAAAATAAAATACTGTGCAAAAGTCTCTGAACTATGAAACTATGGTAATGTCCAGTCAACGTCCATTTCGGTCAGCAACCTGTTTCACAGAACGTAATGCGGACGTTAACAGCGCATATCTGTACGTAATCACTTGGAAAAATGTTTAAATGCATAGTGCTACTTATTTCTATGCAAATCCATACCCAAATTTGACCTCTGAGTCAACTATAACCACTGTGGTGACTTACAGACATGAAAATACAAGTGAGCTCATTTACACTTGGCTGGCCAAACCACAGATGCAGCTTATCCTCAACAAGACTGTCTGAGCTGTTTTTGTTCACAATAGAAATGTCACACAACAAATAGAAGTGATTTGGACTAGCACAATCTCCAAATGTAGCGAAAGCCCCAAACGTAGCTTCTTATGTTTATCATTGCCTTAACTGAGCCTGTGCTAAATCCGACCATATATGGCCTGAAATCACCTGCTTTCAGTGTTTGTTCAGAAAAACGCCTCGCCTCTGTTTCAGGTGGACGTAACATAGCATTTGCAGCAACGTTGGTGCAAACAGCTGGATGTTTTGGGCCTTTCACCAGGAATGTTTCCATTGCTTACCAGAATGTCTCACTTAACCAAGGCTATGGTTATAATCCTGCACTGGGTGAGCACAGCCTCCAGTACACTTTGACATTTGTGTTGTAAATTTTCAAAGTGCTTTTACTTTCAAACCTATTTCAAAGGTGTGTTCACGGCCCCACGGGGAGGCCTTTATTCCTTCACCTACTCGTGTTACTCCAACTTGGGGCCAGCAGGACTGCGCATTTATCACAAGGTACAGCTAATGAAAGATGCCCAGGTAGTAGCTTCTTCCTGGGAGGACAACCGTGAGGATTCAGAGGACAGCTCCACACAGACTGTGCTCCTGCAGCTGAAACGAGGCAATCAGGTTTACATTGAACTGATGGTAGGAAGGATTCTGTGTGCAGATACACAGGGTTACAACTCCTTTAGTGGATACCTCATCTACCCAATTAACAACCAGTAATGAGTGCCTGATGCTGACCCCTTATATTCTTATGATCTGTAGACAATTGGAATAATCTGGAGTGATGCAAAAGTAGTGCTATTATTGTTCTCCAGCATTATACACCATTTAGTGTGGTCCAGAAATTATGACATTTCAAATTATGTACATGTACTGTATTGTTACAGGTCTCTATGTAAATTGTAACTGTAATGTTCTCTTATACCCAACTATATACAGGCTGTCTCAAAGGTATGGAAACACCCATATAAAATGAAATGGGTTTAGTGATCCAAACTGAAACACAAGCTGTGGAGGAAGGGGGAAACCTGTTAGGCCATGCCACCAACATGATGGCCATCTTAAATGCTGCCATCATGGATTCAGCTTCAGTTTTTCAAATGGCAAGGTAGCTGAGTGACACCAATGCAACCAGTGATTTTTATTTGGTACAAGTAATGTTAAGGATGTTGCCAATAAATCAAAAGCTGGATGACCAAAAACCACTACGGTAGCAACAACAACTCTCATTTTCCCTATGAGGTGCTGTTCAGTCATGCTATGGCCTAGTGTGGTGTATGAGGTACCTGAATTGTGGGACCCTTCTTCATTTATGGAACATTAAGAGCAGACCATTACGCAAGGTTGGTAGATGAAGTGCTTCCTTCATTGTTGTCAAAGGATGAAATGTTTCCTGATTTCTTCCAACAAGATGGATTCTATGAAGATACATAATGTTGTTCATTCTTAAAAACAGAATTGCTGATGCTTGTTCTTGGTTCATAGGTTCATCTAGCCCCTTTTTAGGGGTGCTCAAACACCTCTAAATTGAATCCCAACACTCCCAAAAATAAGAGTTAAAAGTCATTTTTTGTTGTTAAAAACATAAGTTTGTCTCTGATAAGCTGAACATTTTTAAATCCATAGAAATCATGGTTTAAACATAATATTTGAAAAACAAAATTACAGCAGTCCTCCCTTGCCTTGCAAATGTTCTGATCCACTTTGTCTCCTTCACAAGCATAGGAATGATAGTCCAAAATGACATTAAAATGTATAGTGTTTTTTTGTTTGTAAAAATTGAGGGGCTGGTCTCCTTGGGTGCTCAGCACCCCTAAAGCTCTGATCCTAGAATTTCCCCAGCGGCCAGACGTTTTGGTGTGTGCGTGAAAGTTCATCAGGAATGAGAGAAACAGATAGCCTCAACGCTTGAACACGATGGACAGCATATCAAACACAATCTGTAGAACTTTATGGTCAATTTTCTGGTTTCACATTAAAAAAATTAGAACCAATAAAGTGAAGTTAATGTGAAGCACATCTTTGTTTTTCTGGTGAAAGTCTCTACCAGTTTGAAGTTTCACACACCTACAATGCCATTTGAAAAACTGACGCTGAATTCAAGATGGTGGCATTCAAGATGGTCACCATGTTGGTGACATGGTCCAGCAGGTTTCCCCTTTCCCTCCACAGCTTGTGTCTAAAATTGGACCTCCATCTACCAAACTGTTTTCCCCCCCATGTTCAAGAATGACAGACTGAGGTCTTAATCTCATCCAACTGAAAACTGAAACCAATTGTACTTTGAGGGGATTAAATACTGATCCAATAATGCACCTAACAGCCAGGTAGTCACATGACTGTATAGTGTACTATGTGATAATTCCTGCATATTTTATTCTATGATGTGGACTGTAGTGTCACAGCAGTTAGGTTACCAGTCCAAAATTTAATTTCCAGCTGTTTCCTTAATTTTCAGTGTTTCATAAGCTTTTCTACCCACCTTTATCAACATTTCTGAAGCTAACTGTATTTGTTCTGTACAAAATGAAAATATGTGTACAAAATTCTGCATTTTATTGTCACATCAATAATGTATATGTCACCACATTCACATCATCCAAACAATCCTAACATGTTAACTTCCATTCTGATGACTCTCTGCCAGTAGTAGATCCATATAAGCTCCCTCCAGTAGGTCCTCCTCTTTCACCCCCAAGTCCTGCATCAACTGGTTGGCAAT
The DNA here is from genome assembly GCA_025084515.1 of Ancistrus triradiatus. Lineage (NCBI taxonomy): Eukaryota > Metazoa > Chordata > Actinopteri > Siluriformes > Loricariidae > Ancistrus > Ancistrus triradiatus. Next base: position 165,004 of record JAJAGP010001654.1, on the reverse strand, counting down.
AGCAACTCCTTCTTCTGTGCCCTGGTTGTCCTTCATAACCACCTGTATTGGCATACACACTGTAGTTAACGACTTTTTACTATCCTACACTTTTCCTTAAAGCCTTTCAACATGGTATAATATACCTCAAGCTCCATGAAGTCTCCCAGACCTTCCACAGTGTCCACATGAACTCGGGTTTGGCCTACTATGTACAGATGTCTCTCCTTCTTTACCTGGCCCACCTGGCCCAGAGCATCTGAGAGAACTTTCTACACACATTAAAAACAAACCGCACAGAAGGAAACACACTAGTAACATCACATCTCAGATTTCTGGTTATAACTCAGTCCGATTAAGAGCTAGTAGTCAAAATCCATGCCTGCCTTCTATCGTAACTGTAACTAGTAGTATGATAATAATATAAATTATATATAAATTGTATTAAAGCAGTATTATAATTAGAGAAGGATTCGATATTATATTGGTTTCGGGTCCGATATTGACGTCATTCATTCATCGAATATCAGACGGACAGGGCCGATCCACTTACCAATCCTTAATCCATTCCATTTCTTACCATGAGTGCACAGCAAAATCAGTCTGTAGTATTAGCTGTTGGTTTAAGTAAAATGTAATTTCTTAATGGGTACCCATTTCAAAATGCAAAATAAAGTAATAAGTTTTAAGCTTTTTAATAAGTATAAGCTTTTTCCTTCCCATTTAAACCTATTGTAAACCTATTTTTATCAGGTTTGTCACTTCAGTAGTAGAGACTACTTATGATCAGTAATTGAGAGAAGTTTGGTGTTCCTAGGTCAAATGAAGTGAGGAAAAGCCGTGGTGGCAGCAATAATCATTTTTGTTTTTCACTTTCAATACATTATTCAATAAATTGTGAATTGAGATAAACATGAGAAATTCAATACTTTTTTATAAAACAAGCTTTATGTTCATGAGTTTGCCCAACTTCAGTTTAATATAAGTGCATCATGCTACGCTATGAAAGAGTATATATTAACTCCTCGGTTTACGATAAATTCAATTTGCAATGTACTTGAGGGTTAGTGCTTTGGAGAGCAGTTACATTATAGCAGGATTTCCAATAACAGGGATTTGAACAGGGGGAGTTTGGCTGCATTTGGGCAGCACATGAAAAAGCATGAAAACAACTTACAGTCAGGCCTTCAGGATCATTTGTGGGAGTAATGGAGTACTTTGACAGTTTGGGGCCTTCCATGTCTGGCCTCTCATAGAAAATCAGTTGCCCACTTCCATCCTGAAAACCAGGAAAACAGGTGATCTAACTAATTTTTACAATTCATAAAACCTCAAGCTCATCATTTATGTGAAAGTGGCCTTTCAATAAACTGTATTTTGCAAGTAACCAGACTCACTAAGAAGTTCCTGAGCTTGAGCCGACCCCTCTTTGAGTTAAAAAACGTGTCATGCTGTTCAATAACGGTTCCGTCTGAGGCACTGAGCGCCTGAGCGCGCTTGGTCACGTGGTCGAGATTACGTAACCGCGCCTTTATCTCCACGTTGGACGGCATCTGCACAAAATATTTTTATTGTTATTCAATGCATGCTGAATATAATGAGTAACCAAACTTTGACTGAACAGGTAAACGATGTTAATCAACACACTTACCGTCTATGACTTGTGTGTTGCAAAAACGAGATAAAACACGCTTAAAGTGTATTAGAGTGTATTAGACTGCATCAGTAACCTGCAGTAGCTCTGCTGAACACACACTAACGCACCCTGCAGGATTCCCGCTCAACTCTCATTTTTACCGCCTTTATCTGCCAAGTGAGAAACACGGAACTCACTCTGAAACCTTCAGAATTAAAGTCCCATTTAATTCTAGAACTCACTGTGAAGTTGTTGGTTACCATGCCTATAGAGGTTGGACGAAGTAGATACGAAAACCACATACAACATACTTAAACGAAATAATTATGAGGAAAAGAGACATGGTGATGCTCATCTAACCAATCTTTAATAGCCATAGCAGTATGTATTTGGGAATTATCATGGGAATATATGAACATCATCTGGATATCAAATAATCTAATATTATGTCATTCATGCATACATTCATTTTCCATACCTTCTTAATTCAGTTGGGGTAGAGGGGGACCAAGCCTGCCAGTACAGGGCACTGGTCCATCGAAAGGCACATGCATAGACACACCGCAACAGCCATTTGCGGATTTAGATGGGCATGGCTGTACCCCTCTGCTTGCCAATCAGTCTAGAGGCAAAAAAAATAAGCCTGTCAAACACTAACAAGATTAAGTGATTCAGCACTAACGTGGGCATTACTCTGCCATGGATGAGAAATTAAGAAGAAATGAAGATTAAAGAATTTTAGGTTAATGTTATAATGTTATTTATTGTGTTAATTTTTTGTTTATGCTAACGTAACTGCTGTCTTTGGTAGTTTAAGGAATGCCTTTATTTGCTTTATTTGTCTAATATGTACTTTTGGTAGGTTATATGGTTATAAGTGGCTAAAACATATACCTATGAGTTATCACTACCTTGTCTGCCATGTGACTGACTTTCTTATAAATATTCGCAGAAGTCCACTACTCAAAAAACTAAAAGAAACTGGCTCTGACAATCTTTTGAAAAGATGCTCGTTTGCTAAGAGCTTTTAGAAAGATGCTGGGTCATTATGGGAAATGACTGTGCCTGTAGTGAATTTGTGTGGCATGTCTTGTATTTCTGCTCAGCAACCCAAAATTTCAGTGCCTATCTGTCTATCTGTCTGTCTGTCTGTCCGTCTGTCTGTCTGTCTACACCTATATGGACAAAAGTTTTGGAACACATACATTACCACATTATAGGAAATTCTGTGACATCCAAAGGCATTAATATGATGTTGTTCCTTGCTTTGCAGATATAACAGCTTTCTCTATTCTGCAAAGGCTTTCTACAGGATATTGTGTCTTGGAAGGAAGACATTTCACAAACTGACTTGCAACAGTGACATCCAATAGCAGTACTGTGTTTAGAAATTCTTGAGCTTTTTGAACGACCCACTTTTTCACAAATGTTTGTAAAAGCATGGCTAAGTGGTTGATTTTATACACCTGTGGCAATGAGACTGAATGAAACTTGAATTCAATGATTAAGAGGCATCTTGCAATACTTTTGTCCATATAGTGTATCTAATCTATCTAGCTGTCTGACTATCTGTTTGTTTATCTGTCTGTCTGTCAATCAATCTAAGAATGCTTTGCTATGCTATTGGCAGGGACTTAAAGTATAAAGTCACAGGTTTCTGTCACATCTTTCTGGAAGGTGACCACAGGGCAGACCCAGGGCCTGCTGGAGGATCCCATCTGGTAATATCCCAGAAGGAACTGGAATCTCTAGCCGGGTACAAGTCTGGGCTGACCTTCTTAGCCTCTTACATTTACATTTAGTAATTTGTCAGATGTTCTTATCCAGAGCAGCGTATAAATTGTTTAAACAGTTAAAGACGCCACAGTGCAAGTAGCTAATCTATAAGTATTATTTAACAGTTAGACTAGAAACTACTGCTACTATCTTGCTTGATGTCTCTCTTGACACCACAACCCTTACTAGGAAAATGGGGAATAAACAGTGGCTGAGACGTTATGAATGGCGTTATGAATTTTATACATTTATAGAAATCAGAAACTGAAATTAGACTTTCTTTATCATTTTTGTTTGATTATAGATTAGAGATGGCAGGGACAGGGAACAGTGAAATGTGTTGTATTATTTGTCTGTCATAAATGTCTATGTGCTATACATGAAGAAGTTAGAAGTGCAGAACTATTTTTATTTTCTCTTGTACACCTCATTTAGATATGAAGCTGACAGTGACAGTATTACTAAGCCACCTGTCTTAAGTAAAAAGTAATTAAATGTTCTGCAATTGCTATCAAAAAGCCTTAAATTTGTGACTCACTTAATAACTAGACATAACAGACGATTGCCTTAAGACTTTTTAGCCCAGCTTCGCTTGAATTTAGTTAAAATATTGTATTGAGATGTTTACCAAAGTGTCTATACTATTAAGTAACCATGGTGGATTCAGTGCCTTAGAGAATCAAAGAATTAAATATCTCACTGCATCGCACTGTTTGTTCACTAAACTCAAACTTTTTCCGGTGAATAGCTCAGCTACATCTGGACACACAGGCTTCACTGGCAGTGAATGGGGTGTGTTTTGTACAGCAAAAACATTGCTGAAATTGCTTTGTATAAGGCAATGCAACTAACTGCAGGTCCGCTGGAGGGATATAAGAATCCCTATGCTATGACTATTCTGTTGCTGGTCAGTAAGGTGATAATCTGTGAACTAACAGGGCTAATGGCTACCAGTTGCACCAGTAGTTAGGTATACAACATAAAGTGCCAAACCAACAGAAGTGGGCTAACAAATATATAGTACATGGCAACAGATACATTCACTATAAACTGGACATTAAGTAAAAGTACAAGACCGAAGAAGGTGTACTAAACTGGAAACTGACTATATCAGAAGTCTGCCAAAAAACTCAAGGTATTCTTAAAATTTATAAATGATTTTTTACCATTTTCCATGCTCACACATTTTTTATTTGCTATGTACTATATATACACGCGTGTGTGTGTGTGCGCGTCTGTGAATAAGTGACTCCTCCTTAACAGTAAACAGGACAGAACTCTTTCCCCACCTTTTCTCATGGGTTTCTTGTAGTCCTTCCTTGCTTATCTCTCTTGAGGGTAAGTGTAGTACTGATTGCTATATCCTGCACATTCAGCCACTAGAAATACAAGTCTTTTTCTATTAACGATACAACTCTGGAATTAGGTTTTGACCTGAGGACCCTAAGACTGATCATCTGAGGTGAAGAACAGAAGAGAAGAGAGGACAACGTTCCAGCTGTTTAACAACAACAGGTGAGCAGAAAGCAAGTGCTGCCTCACTCAGAATAGGGCAAATGCACGTGTAGTGGAACTATAATAAACTGTAATGTACCTGGATAGGTAGATTAGCAGTCTACAGCTACTCAACTACATACGTTTTATTTTGCATTAAGACTGAGCATGCTAAGGAAGCAGTGTACTTTATATAGCTGCGGTGAGAGCTCTCTGACATGTCATAGCTACCTGCACGGGAATCCCGATGCGAAATGAAAATAACGTAGTTACTCTGTGGTGCCACATAGGACAGCTTATTGTGTATTTGAGTACAACATTGTTAAGAAAATGTAAGCATGCTAGTCTTTGATGCAGCTACAAAATATAGATGATTACTGTTATGACTTATGATGAGGATGGCTATATGATTTTCCAAATCTCTTTCCAAAAATGTTACCAATGCTAGTAATTGCTTAACAGCTTTAAGATATATTTGATCCAATATACAGTATGTTTATAATAGTTGTAACATTGTGGTGCTGGGGTGGCACAGTGGTTTAACACTCTAGCCCACCACCGCAGTGACCATGGGTTCAAGTTCTGGTGTGACTTCTGGCCAACTCAGGCTTCTTGCAGGCATGTTCATGAATGCCAGTCCATCACAGAGTCCTGTATCAACTCCAGCTGCCAACCTGGGATACCAACAGCTGGCTCTTACTTCTGAGCCCAAGGAGCTGTTTGAATTGTAATTACTTTCACTTTAGTGTGACATGGATTGTAGATAAGGTGATACAATAATTATTGTGTTATAACTATTACAAAATAGATAGAACTACTATACCTATAGATGTATTGGTAGGAAGGGTTCAGTTTCTGTTGTATAGACCCCAGACAGAACAAAAAACGACTCTTAAGTCTGAGTCTATGTATATGTTTTAGTCGTGATATGTTTAGTTTGTACTGTGTGTGCTCAGTGCTTCCTTTAGGGATCAATTTATGTTTGTTATGCCAGACACAGTCACTAATTATGGTGAATGATGACTCACCTGTTGTTGTACAGCCACTCACATGAAGATGAAGTGTTTTAAAAAGTTTGACAGTGTCAAGCAGAAAACAAAAATAGTGTTGGATTTGCTGTATCACGCAGGAATTTGGAGAAACAGTAATATAAATGTGTTGAATTTAATCACATAAAATTTCATTGAATTGCTTATTGGTATTATAATGCTGGAACATTGTAGTAGTTCAGCTGAGCTTAAATAAAGTTTTGCAGTTGATTTTCAGTTGTACTAGGCATCTCAAGGAATTGTGGACCAACTAGAATGCCTTTTTTAATCTTGGCATCTGTTATTCGTGAATACATCTGTCTCAACGTTTCTGCCTTCAGAAGATTTTTCATTAGTCTGGGTTTTAAATGAAGAGGAGGCAGGTATATCTTTGTTGGGTTTATTTGCCACAATTTTGCCCTGGAACAAAATGTGTACATAGCAGCCTGTTGTTTTTATTGGAATGTTACTCTTTAGTTTGGCTATCCAATTCACAAACGAAACAATTGCACTTTGATCGCCAGTACTTTAGATCACCCCAAATGTTCTAGTTGCCATTGTTGTAGTGTATGTGTTCTCACAACTGTTCCATGTTATTGTATAGTTTTTTCATGTGTACTGCATTGTCAAGGGGTACTGATGGGTGGACACTTCCACTCTGTAACAGCACATCTTTCAGGGTTAACTTTGAGGAGTCTATAAAAGAGACACCATTTTGGGGTCATGCACATAACCCAAAGCCATGAACAATCCATCAATATCAGTGCAGAAACAGAGGTTTCATCCATGTAAAGAAGTTTGTCACATGCTCTTGATGGTTCCGAGAGACAGAAAGTTTTGTACCTGGTGACAGCAAACCCCATCCTTTCAATTTTGAAAAGTAATTCTGCTTGAGCTGTTGACAATTCTAAGTCCATGACAGGTCATTTATTACTTGTGGTTGTGTTATCAGATGATGATAACAAGACATAAAGATTTTAACATCTGGCTCATCTGTTGTGTTATCTTTATCTGTTTCATTTAGGCTTTATGCCACTGGTGGCTTTGGTATGGGCAAACTGCCGTCATGTGTCACTGATCTCAAGGCTTAAGTCAGATTGGGGTATTCCATCGATTTCTTATTTGTAGTAGAGAAGTTAGATACATTGATCAGACAGAAGTAACATTCCATACTTTTGGGACTGCAAATTCCATTGAGTTCTAAGTACCACTGAGCCAAGTTCCCAGGTTGACTATATGTGTGAAGAGCCAAGGGTTTGTTGGTGAGATATATCTGCTATATTAATCTTCCTTTAGGTAAATCCTATGGTTAAGTATACTCGCTAAGCTATTACCTGAAGAACATCTGTTAGCTGCTTTTATAGCCTGTCTGCCAGCATCTTACTTGATAATTCAGGCATACTTAGTGTAGATACCAAGTGCATACCCAGGAGTACGTGGACTGACCAAAGCAGCTTGAAAATATGATGGGAAATAGGTTGTAAAAATAAGCTATATCTTATATATAACTTAAGGTAGTTTTCATGATCAGTAGCCCACAACCAACTCAGAAGTGTTCAGGAAGCAAATTCTTTGGTGTCCAGTAAATATGACTGGATGAGGTGCTTCCATTTCATGTGCTTTCTCCTCAGAATTTAAGAAAAGAAGAAGAGCATTCGTTCCTGCTGGCGGGACTGTAATGAAGAAAAAGGATGAAATGGAAGACAGCACAACGCTCATAGCAATGTCTGAGCCACCTGACCATTACTATGGAAGCATAGACAAAGACAAAGTAAGTGTGTGTGTTTGTGTGAGTGTACATGACATCCATGCATTATAAATGTTTAATGAGCTAGTCTGAATCCAGTTGTGTAGAAAGTCAGTACCAACCAACATACCTCATTTTCTGCAACTTGTTTCACACCACTGGAAATACCCTGTACTACCTTTGTCCTAGGGAGGACAGGCAGACACATAGGTGGATATACAGGTATGCAACGATTAACGTCAGCATTATGTTCTGTGAAACAGGACATTGACCGAAATGGACGTTGACCGGGCATTGACATAGTCACATAGAAGTTTAGATACTTTGCAGAGTGTTTTAGGTTAAACAATAATATTAATTGACATAAAATATGAAAACATCTAGTACAGTACAATACGGTACAATAAAGTAATTCTTATTTTTGTGTCTTGAAACGCTAACTGAAAATTAAAATGAAAGGAACACTATCTGGTTGTTTATGCCTGCTATTCGCTTTGCTGTCAGAAGGTGTTGCAAGGGTTCACTTGAACTAGTTTTCTGTCATTCTGATATCAATAAGATGTATAAGACAGATTTTTATGTCCTATTTCAATTCTTAAGACCTCAACAGTTAAAGTGAATGGACAATGATCGGAGGGTTGTTAAATGACACATAACAAATATATAGTACATGGCAACAGATACATTCACTATAAACTGGGCATTGAGTAAAAATACAAGATAGGCGTACTAAACAAACTGGATACTGAGTATATCAGAAGTCTGCAAAAAAACTTTAGGTCTTCTTATGATTCCTAAATGAATTCTTGCCGCTTACACATTCTTCATTTGCTTGTACTATATATGGGTGTGTGTGTGCGCGTGTGTATGTATATATATATATGTATATATATATATATATATATATATATATATATATATATATATATATACATATGTTACGACGCACACACACATACGCTGGATAGGAATCAGTTGCGAGTTTAATTGACGAGATCCAAACAGCAGAGTGAGTACACGGTATGGGGTCAAATGTCAGTAAATCAGTAAACCAGGCAGACAAAGCAGAAGGGTAAGGCAAACTCAAGGGTCGTAATCCAAACAGATGTCAAATACCATGCAAATCCAAATATATATATAACGCTCCGAATCGTAGACTACACTTACGAGACCTCGCAGGGATTGTTTGAATCTCCCACACTTATAAAGGTTCAAAGTTATTGACCAAATACTTATTTTTTACCATAATTTACAATTAAATTCTTTATAAATCCTACAATGTGATTTCCTGGATTTTTTTTCTCATTTTGTCTCTCATAGCTGAAGTGTACCTAGGATGAAAATTAAAGACCTCTCTCATCTTTCTAAATAGAACTTGCACAATCAGTGGCTGACTAAATACTTTTTTGCCCTACTAATATATATATATATATATATATATATATATATATATATATATATATATATATATATATATAGCCTGGTGTGAGAATTGCAGAGGCTTTACACACAAAAGCTGGATGGTGCAATACATTAAAACATCCAGTTAGCAGTTGGATGTTTGAGCTAACAGTAGGGGTATGGTAACTCAGATATCATGTACATGTATAATTGAGGTGAGCAGAAAAGCATCCCAGAGTACACAATATGTTAATCCTGGAGGTGGATGGGCTACAACAGGAAGGCTATTACTAGGATTAGTGGTACTGTATTTGTATAGTGTCCCTAATAAAGTTCAGTGAATTTATATATGTATATATTTTACTAAAACTTGAATTTACTGCAACACCACAAACGTTGCTCACATTGTCCTTTGTCAGTAGATAATTAAGAAAAGGCAACTGAAGCAGCAAATGAGAGTGCAGTCTCCTGAAACACTCAGAAAGTTCTTTCATGTTTCATTGTCCCCAACATGTTTTAAAATGTATGCATTCACATTAGCAGAAATGTCATGTTTTATATACAGAAACTATATAAACTATATATCTTCATGCAGTTAGATAAGTCTAAATAGCAATGGTCAACTGTATAGCTTATATATAAAATGATGTGAGGTTTTTTTTTCTGCAGCCAACTCAGAGGGATAGCAACATGTTTAGTGATGGAGTCACACGCATTGGTAAGTGTCATCTCAAATATTTAATATACTTGTTTACTGACTACATAAATTCGCTCCCATACTTGAGCTTTGTTTGTATGTATGATAAAAGAATAAAATTAACAGATGGCCTCTTTCAGTGCAGTGCCTACTGCAATGTGACTCATTTGTGCTCCAATAGCCATATGTCTGTAGAGTCCAAAGTCAAATACAATGAATATAACATTTTGCATTGTTACATCTCAAATGCCTGCTGATTTTTTCTTGTAATGTTTGTGTATGACCAGTGTTTCTCAATCCTGGTCCTGGCGCCTGACCGCTCTGCACAGTTTAGTGCTTCTCCTGTTTAAACACACCCACTTTAACTCATAACGGGTTTGTTAATGAGCTGAGTAGTTTGATCAGGTGTGTTGGGAGCAGAAAAACTCTAAAACATGCAGAGTGGTGGGGTGCCAGGACCAGGGTTGAGAAACACTGCTGTATGACAGTGTTCATTCACTCTGACAACCTTGACAGTACTGTGCATCTTTCTGATATATTGCCAGATTTTGTGCTGGTTTGGGAAGAGACGTTTGATCAGACAAAGCCTATTGAGCCAAAAGATAAATCTCCAAACAACACCCAAGCAATCCACAGGAAGTGGAGGAAGGAGTTTCTGTCAAGACTGGAATCTGCTGGACTGCAAATGGAGAGGGTCAGTATGAGTATCTTACAAATAACAGTCCCGTCACTTTACATACACACTGTAAGCTATAATTAAATACTCCATAACATACAAAATACCTACACAGTGTTAAAACTAACAGAACTTGTGCTTCTGGGTTGAGAAAACAAGAACTATACTGTGGTCTGAAAAAGTGTTTGCCCCCTTCCTGATTTCCTATTTTTTTTTGCATGTTTGTCACACTTAAGTGTTTCGGATCATCAAACCAATTTCAATATTGGTCAAAGACAACACAAATAAACACAAAATGCAGTTTTCAAAGGAAGGTGTTTATTATTAAGGGTTTAAAAAAATTCAAACCTACATGGCCCTGTGTGAAAGTGACCCCCCTTGTTAAAACATAACTTAACTATGGTTTATCACACCTGAGTTCACTGTCTCCAGTCACACCCAGGCATGATTATTGCCACACCTGTTCTCAATCAGGACATCACTTAAATAGGACCTTCCTGACAAAGTGAAGTACACCAAAAGATCCTTAAAAGCTACACATCATGCCAAGATCCAAAGAAATTCAGGAACAATTGAGAAAGAAAGTAATTGAGATCTATCAGTCTGGAAAGGGTTATAAAGCAATTTCAAAGGCTTTGGGACTCCAGCAAACCACAGTGAGAGCCATTATCCACAAATGGCAAAGACATGGAACAGTGGTGAACCTTCCCAGGAGTGGCTGGCCGACCAAAATTACCCCAAGAGCACAGCGATGACTCATCCAAGAGGTCACAAAAGACCCCACAACAACACCAAAGAACTGCAGGCCTCACTTGCCTCAGTTAAGGTCAGTGTTCATGCTGATCAAAATGGCCTGCATGGCAGAGTTCCAAAACGAAAACCACTGCTGAGCAAAAAAAACATTAAAGCTCATTTCAATTTTTCAAAGAACACATCTTGATGATCCACAAGACTTTTGGGAAAACATTCTGTGGACTGACAAGACAAAAGTTGAACTTTTTGGTCTGGGACCAAAAAATCCTGAAGGAGAATGTCCAGCCATCTGTCCATGACCTCAAGCTGAAACGAACTTGGGTTCTGCAGCAGGACAATGATCCAAAACACACCAGCAAGTCCAGCTCTGAATGGCTGAAGAGAAACAAAATGAAGACTTGAGTGGCCTAGTCAAAGCCCGGTCCTGAATCCTATTGCGATGCAGTGGCATGACCTTAAAAAGGCCGTTCATGCTCGAAAACCCTCCAATGTGGCTGAATTACAACAATTCTGCAAAGATGAGTGGCCAAAATTCCTCCACAATGCTGTAAAAGACTCACTGCAAGTTATCGCTTGGTTAGTGGTAAAAGCTTGGTTGCTGTTGTTGCTGCTAAGGGTGGCCCAACCAGTTATTAGGTTTAGAGGGCAATGACTTTTTCACACAGGGATTTTTTTCTCCCTTAATAATAAACAACTTCATTTAAAAACTGCTTTTTGGGTTTACTTATGTTGTCTTTGACTAATATTTAAATTGGTTTGATTTTCCGAAACACTTAAGTGTGACAAACATGCAAAACAATAGAAAAGCAGGAAGGGGGCAACCACTTTTTCACACCACTGTATATTCAGCGACAATGTTTAAACAGGAAAGGTGGCCGAGGACAAACAATCTGTCATGGCACAACATCCCACTTGCTGTACAAAGAGTTCCATCCATATATTTAAATGAAGATTTGTAAGATTAGTTTTAATACCATCAAAACATTATTATTTAGTTTATATATTTTTTTATTTAGTTGTGTTCATTTTAACACATTCACATTTTATTTTTGACAATTTAATACATAATTTTAAGTATAGTAAAAACAAATTACAAACAAACTTTATTTATTGGTTAATAATAACAAGCCAAACGTTTTGAAGAAATACTCATGGGTGAGCAACACATAGCCCTCAGGTTTGAACTTTGGTTATTAAAATCACATAAAAGGTATCTCACATGTCTATTCACAGACCTTTTAAAAGTTGTTGAGGTTTAAATTTTATTAAATGCTTTTTTTGACTGATTTCTGATTATTAAATATGGTTTGCAGCTGTCAGGCCAAATTAAAAACAAGCTTTAGACTCCAAAAGTGTATTGAAACTATAGACATTTTATATTTTGGCCTGATTTTTTTTTCATTAATTTTGAATGGTGTCTCTGTTCCTTGATCAGAAAGAAGTTCTGCAGGGCAAGCAAAAGATAACATATGTGCTCTTGAATGCCCCCTGGAAAGTGTTATGTTATTATGCAGAGGAGATTGGCCTTCGAGTTCCACTACAGGTGAATCAAGATGAATGTTGATTACAATTTCAGAAACTTTACACAGCATCAAACCAAGTTGACAAATCTATTCAGTATAAAATAATTGTAAAGGTGTTATTTGTGATGGATCTGCACAGGCTGAGACAACACAAGAATCCAACTGGTCAGAGACGGTCCTGAGCAAGTTACACATTCCTAACATTTTAGCTCAGGAAGTACCCAACCCTCCACCAGACTACTACACCTGCCAATTCCACTCGAACAAGCTAGAGAGGTACAGTATCAGGCTGGCTTTGGATAATGACTTACTCATGGTCTCTGTCGCTGTCAAAAGTAAATCCAAGGCCAAAACTTCTGAGACCACTAGTGAAGCTTTATTAATATATGTTTTTCATTACCTATCATAAAATCAGCATAACAATTTGAGTGAAAGTTGAGTCTTTGAAAAAAAAAAAAGTTTATTAGTGTTTTTGTGTCCCTTGACTTAATTCCCACTGAACATTTATGGAGGCACATGAAGGCAGAGAGGCCAAGGATTCAGTAACATCACATGATGATATTTGGGATATTGAGAAACACACTTAGATCACTTGGATCATCAGATTTTGAACATGTGTAGTCTTTGTAGCTTCAGTACACACTGTCATTATAGCAAAAGGGGGAAAATACCCAATATCATATGCATCCCTAAAAATGGGCTAGAGACACCCCTAAGTTGAGCCCCAGCACCCCTAAAAATAAGAGAATAAAGTGATTTCTATGTTGATGTTGTTTTTTAAAGGACGTTTGTCTAAGGATAAGATGAAAAAATGTTAAAACCGTAGAAAGTATAAGTAAGTACAAACTTGCGTTAAAATGTACGCTTTTTTTGTTTTGTTGTTAAAAAAAAGGTGGGCTGGCTGAGTAAATAAAGCTCTCATTCTAGAATCGCCCCGGCCAAATACTAATACATTTTATTTTTTCAACTTTTCTACTTTTCTTTACTATTGGGGTTTATTATACAATTTATAATGAAACACATTGTCTTTAATTAGAGAAAAATGCTAAATAAAAGCATTTTCACTTATGGTCTCAGACATTTTGCCTCTCCTGTAAGATTTGTGAGTATGTATTGGAAAGAAAAGTAAGCTGCTTCATTCACCACTATGCTTTGAGATCTAGGTTTTGAAATACCTGTAGGATATAGGAGATATAGAAGAAGATCTAATGGCTCACTGTTCACACTCTGCAATGTTGACATAGAACCAAATTGTCTCTAACATGTCCTTATAGGCAAACATAACAGCACCACACACTTAGTTATCGTACTCTCATTTTTGCTTGCAGGTTTCTTGGCCATGAGAACAAAGACACTTTCTTCAAGTCAACACAGAGACATCAAATTGTGAGTGCTTGAATAAGAATGATGCGTTTGCTTATTTAACTAAGTTAATTGAGCTGAGTTATCAAGACTCCGAATCAGTTGTGTTAGAGCATTGTGTTATAGTGTAGTCTAGTCACTTCAAGTGGGTTTACTGTGCCTCGCTGCGAATAAGTAAATGAACTGTGCATTAATATTTGCCACCATGCTTCCTCCACAACATACTGTAAACAAAACACATGAATCTGTAGTACATTAATTTTGATGGGGATATTTAATTTAAATTATTACTTGGTGGTCAAAATTCACATTGCTTACCAGGATCTGTGAAAGGAGATGAAAGTGCAATTAACTTTTATCACAAGGGGTTTGTTTATTTTTCAGTTTGAGAGTTATAAAGGGCTTAAACATTTTCTTTTAAAGTCCAGGGAATCGGAAACCTCACATTAACCTTTAAGGAAGAAATGTTTGTTCCAGTAATTTGCTGGAATGCATAGTTGACTCCCACGTGCAAAATATCTTAAGATTATGATTTAATCTTGTCTAGTTATACTGGGCAATACCTATCACAGTGAATTTTAAGTGTGTACGCAAATCCTAGTGTTTTTTAGTGGGTGTACAGTGTATATCTGCTCATCAACTAAAATTTTAGTCCTAAACTAAAATTTGTTTCTTCAAAAGTGCAGTTATTTACTAAGTCTGTGTTTGCCAGGGGGCTGTTGCAGCACCATCCAATGCTCCTCTCCCTCAGACACTGTGTAATACATATAAATGATATATCTGTGTAGTCAGTCCTGCTGAAAGACACTGCTGGGATGTGGACCCAGTTCACTGCAGTACTGGACTAAAGAATTGCTGCTGTGTCACCCGATCAGCCACATAAAAAAATCTAAAAGGTCAGGTGTTTCATTTGACAACCCAAATTAATGTAGATGTGGCACAAACAAATGCGACTATTTTGGTGCAGTTTGGACATTGATAAGGTGCTGAGTGACCTCAGTCAGGTGCAAAACAGCACAACCACAGTATAGGGAACTATTTTCTTATCATATGGGGTGCCAGATTTCCAAAAATCAGGCATACAAGCTTACTTTGTGCCATTAGATACAATAGCTTTTATTTCCCAAAGTCAAAACTCACTTATAAAGGCGTAAAAGTCACTACAGAATTAAAAGGCTGACTGCTAACAATGAAAAAATACTTTTCATTGAAAGTACTTTTCATTGAAAAAAATTTTCTAGTATTCTAATTTGCTCTGCTGTTGTCTCCTAGCTGTATGAGATATTAGCTAGAACGCCGTATGGTGAGTTGAAAGGAGGACAAGTTGGAATAGCCAGACTGGTTAGTGAGAACGTCTTCACTGCTGCATATCCCTTACATGAGGTAAGTATTGGCATGAGAAAAACAAAACATACATGACCCATAAACTTTACTACTACAGTGGTGCTTGAAAGTTTGTTAACCCTTTAGAATTTTTCTGTATTTCTGCATAAAAATTACCTAAAACATCATCAGATTTTCACACAAGTCATAAAAGTAGAAAGAGAACCCAGTTAAACAAATGAGACAAAAATATTATACTTGGTCATTAATTTATTGAAGAAAAAGATCCAATATTATATATTAGTGAGTGGCAAAAGTATGTGAACCTTTGCTTTCAGTATCTGGTGTGATCAGTCCTGCACACCGGCTTGGAGAAATTTTAGCCCATTCCTCCGTACAGAACAGCTTCAACTCTGGGATGTTTGGGTGGTTTGCACATCCACATTATACTGCTCCTTCGAACACTTTCATTTTTCTTGATTTCTGGTCCTTCCACATCTTTTTTGGATTGGATTACATAAGGTCTAGGAACTTGATTTTCATTGGCTATTCCAACACATTTAACTTATTCTCCTTTAACCAATTCTGTGGCGTCAGAACGGACTTGGTTTGGGACTTAGTGTCGTTGTCTTGCTGCACATGACCCACCTTCTTCTTGAGATTCAGTTTCATGGACGAGGATGTCCTGACATTTTCCTTAAGAATTCAAAATCTGATATAGTTTAGAATTCATTGTTCCATCAATGATGGCAAGCCGGTTTCCTGGCCCAGATTGCAGCAAAAACAGGCCCAAAACCATGATTCACTACCACCACCATGTTTCACAGATGGGATAAGGTTCTGGTGATTATACTGGAAGGCAGTGTTTTTCTTAGTTTTCGCTTAGTTTCCTTATGAACAGCCCTGATATCAAGTTGTTGGTTTTTGATTTCATCAGATTCAAAACTGGCTGCTTCTTTAGGATTTCACTGCTATCAGCACACTTTAAATCATGGTTGGAAAGATGCTTTCAAAATGGTTCTCGGAGAAAAGATGCAAAAAGGCACATTTAGAGAAGGATACAAAAAATATTCCAGAGAGTCCAAAATTTCAGAGGCTTAATCTGTACCTCATAGTTACATTTCAGATCATTATGAAGAACATCAACACACGTTGCCTAATCTGTATCGTCCATGCCAAATTAGTATGATCAAGCCAGGATATTGATGATAGATGCTATCAAGAAGCCGAGTGGCGTGGAAGTTTTCCAAAGGACTTACAAGGTCTTTATGGCAAAGATTGATTTGTGGTTCTTGTGACAACAAACTCACAGGTTTTTACACAAAGCTGGCTTGTATGGCAGGGGTGGCAAAAAAGAAGACTGCTAAAAAAAAGCAGGACTGAGTATCACTTGATAGCATGTTGCAAAAGGCTTTATGGTCAGGTGAGACATAGATCTGAACTTTTTTGACTGAAATCCAAAGGCAGACCAGGTGTTTGGGCAAACTCATCTCAGAACACACCACCCAAAATTCACCAGACTACTGTAAAGCATGATGATTATGTTGTTGTTTATCAGGGACCGTTCAGTTGTTATCAGGATTTTTGTGAAGGACCCAACCTCCTTGGGCGGCGTAGATGACAAATCTAAGAGCGGAAACTAAAGTCATGGAGTCTCAAAGTTCGAATAAAATGTGAAGTATGCACATCGAGAAAGTCTAAGGGGAAAAGGGGGAACGGAGGGGGAGACATGATCCGTCAAGGACTGGAGGGGATGCACGGAAGAAGAAGGAGTGGGAGGGGCAGCCCCGTGTAATGGGTATGCTAGGCTAGCTTTTCAAAACCCTTCCTCACTCGATTTTGTTCTTAGCTCTGCTCCTTAACGGGCTTCCCCCCCTCCCCCGATCCTTCCTCCCCTCCACCTTATCCGCCTATTCTTCTCTCCTACTCCCCACCCCGTGTACTCCACATTCGATCATTTCGTCGCTAGCCACGTATCGCGAGGACTCCTCTCGTCTTAATGGAAAATCATGTGTGGGCTGGAAACGGCACAGAACACAGCTCGGAGATGAGAAAAAGAAAATAACAATAGTTATTGATTAAGAGCACAGTGTTATTAACAATCAATGATGCCATGTGTAGATGAGAACCCGTGGCTGAGCCTCATTAGCGTATAGCAGCATAGCTAGAAAAGAGGAGAACTGGTAGGAGGAAACACAGCCAAGAGGGATCACATGAGACCACTGGCAACCACAACGGGGGGCAGAAAGACGACAGCAAACCCAACGTCTCTGATCACATAAGACTCTTTGACTATGAACCTCAGCTCTGTGCCCTTATTCTAAGGCAAGGATGCACGATTTTCAATAAAAGAGGGGGTTTTTTCATCACGAGGCCCAAAGCCCAGTTCAGGCCAGACCGCCCACGCCGACACTCCTTTGGCTAACAGACAAGGCAGGCAGGCCAGACATGACTCCAGACTCCGGCCCCAGTGACCCAAGCCATGCATCCTGGTCTAAATCTAGTCAAAAGCCTGTGTAAATAGGTATGTCTTTAGCCTAGACTTAAAACTTTGGAGAGTGTCTGAATCTCGAACGAAAGTGGGAAGTTTATTCCATAGTTGGGGGGCCATGTATGAGAAAGCCTTTCCCCTGGTTAGCTCTGTCACCTCACATCTCCAGCGTCCCCGGTCTTTCTTCCTGTATGGAGTTGACATGTCTTCCCTGTGTCTGCGTGAGTTTACTGCATGTACCTCAGTTTCCTCTCACAGTCCAAAGACATGCATTCAGTTAATTGATTATGCTAAAATGGCCTGTGTGAGTGTGTATGATTAGTTTTGACATAACCTTGTGCCCTTCGCGAATTGCCATTGGTGCTGAAAGAGATTATTAAATAATACATAAATAAATAAGCTAAGGCTGAGTTGTGGTGGAATTGCAAAATACATTCTTACAATTCTTACAATACATTTCTTAACAGTTATATCTAAAAAAATAAATGTTAAATAACTTTATTTATCTTGATCCTACGAGCAATACATGGATAAATTTATGCATTTTTCTTTGTTTGAAGGGTATGTATAATTTGCCAACAGAAGTGTCAGTTAAGCCTGACACTCTGAGCTTGAGGCAAATCTTGTATCACTACTGGGCACGTTGGGCTTCCTGGAAGAAGTACCAGCCTCTAGACCACATCCGGGAATATTTTGGCGAGAAGATTGCACTCTACTTTGCTTGGTTAGGTATGTTCTGGTCTTCAAACTCAAAACATGTATAATAAAATAGTGCCTGAAATTTAACTGAATATGTACATAGTAGCTTATAGGGTTGATTTAGTTAAATTTGACTTGTTTTACTGAAGCAAAAAGTAGTTGCTGATGTTTGTTATCTGTTCCTTATCTAAATGTAAATAGTGCATATACAGTTTCCTCCTCTAAGTAAAGCCTTGATCATATTATTATAAGATCATCTCTCTACAGGGTTTTATACAGGATGGTTACTTCCTGCTGCAGTCATGGGCTTCTTAGTGTTCTTATTCGGAATCTGGCTTATGGTCACTGATGTACCAGCGTGAGTGACATTGATGCCTCTTACCTGAGTTAAAGCAGTTTCCCTGTCCTGATCTTGACTTCTGACCATTTGTTTATACATACTCTTTAGGCACGAGATTTGCGACAGTGGTAACAACATTGTCATGTGTCCACTGTGTGACATCTGCAGTTACTGGAACCTCTCCACGATCTGCTACACCTACAGAGTGAGTCTCATTAGTTAAACTTCTTGTTTAAACCACTATTGTGATACAATGGTGTACTGTACGCTGTAGCTGTAAATCACTGTGCATTATTTTATTACAGACAGGCTTATTATTTGACAATGGAGGAACAGTGTTTTTCAGTATTTTCATATCCCTGTGGGCTGTCACTTTCCTGGAGTACTGGAAACGTACTTGCTCTGTCCTGTCTCACAAGTGGGACTGCTCTGAGTTTGAGGAGACTGAGGTGAGAAAATAAATATAAGAAAACTTAGTCATAAGCTCCAAGGTCCCCTTTTCGATTCAGACCCCAGCTCTGGGGTTGTTTGCATGTCTTACCCATGTCGGCGTGGGTTTACTCTGGGTACTCCGGTTTTCTCCCACATTCTAAATATTACGGCATTCCAAAGATACGAGTGTTAGGTTAATTAGTGTTTCCAAAGTGTGTGTTTGAGCGTGTGAGTGTACACACGTGGACAAAATTGTTGGTACCCCTCAGTTAATGAAAAAAAACCCCACAATGGTAACAGAAATAACTTTATTCTGACAAAAGTAATAATAAATACAAAGTCTATGAAAATGAACAAACATCAGACATTGCTTTTCAACCATGCTTCAACAGATTTATTAAAAAAAATAAACTCATGAAACAGACCTGGACAGAAATGATGGTACCCTTAACTTAATATTTTGTTGCACAACCTTTTGAGGCAATCACTGCAATCAAACGATTCCTGTATCTGTCAATGAGACTTCTGCACCTCTCAGCAAATCTCATGAGCAAACTGCTTCAGTTGTCTCAGGTTTGATGGTGCCTTTTCCAGACGGCATGTTTCAGCTCCTTCCAAAGATGCTCAATAGGATTTAGGTCAGGGCTCATAGAAGGTCACTTCAGAATAGTCCAGTGTTTTCCTCTTAGCCATTCTTGGGTGTTTTTAGATGTGTGTTTCGGCTCATTATCCTGTTGCAAGACCCATGACCTGCGACTGAGACCAAGCTTTCTGACATTGGGCAGCACATTTCTCTCTAGAATTCCTTGATAGTCTTGAGACTTCATTGTACCCTGCACAGATTCAAGACACCCTGTGCCAGATGCAGCAAAGCAACCCCAGAACATAACAGAGCCTCCTCCATGTTTCACAGTAGGGACAGTGTTCTTTACTTGATATGCTTCATTTTTCGTTTGTGAACATAGAGCTGATGTGCCTGGCCAAAAAGGTTCCATTTTTGTCTCATCTGTCCATAGGACATTCTCTCAGAAGGCTTGTGGCTTGTCAACATGTAGTTTGGCAAATTCCAGTCTGGCTTTTTTGTGTTTTGTTTTCAACAATGGTGTCCTCCTTGGTCGTCTCCCATTAAGTCCACTTTGGCTCAAACACCGACGGATGGTGCGATCTGACACTGATGTTCCTTGAGCTGGAAGTTCACCTTTAATGTCTTTGGAAGTTTTTCTTGGCTCTTTTGTTACCATTCGTATTCTCCGTCTCTTTGATTTGTCATCAATTTTCCTCCTGCGTCCACGTCCAGGGAGGTTGGCTACAGTCCCATGGGTCTTACACTTCTGAATAATATATGCAACTGTAGTCACAGGAACATCAAGCTGCTTGGAGATGGTCTTATAACCTTTACCTTTAACATGCTTGTCTATAATTTTTCTTTGTAAGATCCTGATATATTCCTTTGTTTCTTCTGGTCAATGTGGAGGTGTGGTACACACCTCTGTCACCAAAACAGCACAGGTAACTACCTGAAGCCCGCCTTTCTAATTTCCCCACTGTCTCTGATTCAATTTTGGGAGACACAGAAGAGAACGGGGGAAAAAAATAAAACTACCTGAAGCCCTATATATAGGCCCACTGACTGATTACAAGATTGTAGACACCTGTGATGCTAATTAGTGAACACACCTTGATTTAACATGTCCCTTTGGTCACATTTTTCAGGGGTACCATCATTTCTGTCCAGGCCTTTTTCATGAGTTTATTTTTTTTTATAATTCTGTTGAAGCATGGTTGAAAAGCAATGTCTGACTTTCATTTGTTCATTTTCATAGACTTTGTATTTATTATTACTTTTGTCAGATTAAAGTTATTTCTGTTACCATTGTGGGTTTTTCTTTCATTAACTGAGGGGTACCAACAATTTTGTCCATGTGTGTATGTGTTCAATGATGGCTTGGGACCCTGTCTAGAGTTGTTCCTGCCTCATGCCCTGTGCTAGGCACTGGCATTCCAGCAACCCTGACTAGCATTAAACAAAAAGAAAATGAATGAATGAACGAATTAATTTCAACAATGTAATGTGAGTAATTCAGAGAACACATCTGAGAATAAAGACTTAAGTGTATGAAACATAAATTCCACTTAATCTGTTGAAGGTGGGATTTAATATGTGCTACATACTATATAAACAGCCGTATGAAGACAACATGTAAATGAAAGAGGGAAGGCTGCCTGTGTAAGTGATGCACAGGCAGATTTTTAAAAAGATGGCTATGAGAATAGATGAATAGAGAAAATAGATGCCCACATACAGCATAACTACTGTGTTCAGTGTTTTGTGCTATATGTGTATTAATTGTAATTCAACATGTTCTTTATCGGTATATCTATTCACTTAAAATCCTTTGAATGTTAGGAAAGGCCAAGGCCAGAGTTCACTGCCATGGCACCCATGACAATCCGTAATCCTGTAACTGGTGCTGAGGAGCCATACTTCCCAGAGGACTCTCGGTTCCGGCGCAGTATAACTGGCAACATGGTCATCATCCTGATGGTAAAGCAAAATATCAAATGAAACTGTCTCATCTTGGTCTTGTGTCAAAGGATACTACTGATTCTGAACGCAATATGTGCAGGTTGCGATAGTTTTGATGTTCCTAATAGGAATAATCCTGTACCGAACCATCCTGAGCATCATCATCTACAAATCTAAGAATACTTTCTTCGTATTCTCAGTAAGTACACTATGGTGAATATATTTGACTCTCTCAGACTAATATAATCCATCTGTGATTTTTTTTACAGTACCTGAAGGTATTTTATGAAGTTAGTATCTCAGAAGTTATTTCTGAAATATATTAAATGATTCATATTGCACTAATACCTAAGTTGTAGTGGATATATTATAACAACTGTGGTAGCCTAGTGGTTAAGATACTGGACTATGGACCACAAGGTCCAGGGTTCAAATCCCACCTCTGCCAAGCTGTCACTGCTGGGTCCTTGAGCAAGGCCCTTAACCCACAATTGCTTGGATTGTAAGACTGTATCAATTGTAAGTCGCTCTGGATAAGGGCGTCTGCTAAATGCTGTAACTGTAAATGTAAATTTAACAACCTTGTACCTCAACTCTATTGAGGTATCTTTTGGATTTACTAATTTACCAAAAAATCTGAATACAACAATTTGTGACTATTTATTACGTTTGATTACATGGATTTGATAAGCAGCACATTATTGTCTAGACATGCTTGACTATTATACTGATAGCAATATAACATAGCATTTAGCATTAGCCTACTGTATAGTTGGTTAAGTTTTAACTACAGTCTTTGGCTGTACATGGATCATGCTGTGCTCTGTGTCTGTTCCACAGGCAAGTAGAATAGCAAGCCTCACTGGCTCAGTGCTAAACCTGATGGTTATTATGTTGCTGTCTAAATTCTACACGTATCTGGCTCAACTCCTGACCCAGTGGGGTGAGAAAGGCATATAGTCACAATTACTTGCAAAGTGATTTTTATTTACATTCAGAGCTTATCCTGTTTACTTTTTCTACCCAAAGAAATGCACCGTACACAGACCAAATATGAAGATGCTTTCATCCTGAAAGTGTTCATTTTCCAGTTTGTCAACTTCTACTCTTCTCCTGTTTACATTGCATTTTTTAAAGGCAGGTGAGTGTGTATTCAGCAAACACCCCATTGTTAAACAGCACATGACCACAAATGAGTTGTATTCCTGGCATTTTGAAGGTTTGTTGGATACCCTGGAAACTATCACACGCTGTTTGGAATTCGAAATGAAGATGTAAGTGTAAACTCCGTCTGTATTGAGTAGTTTCTAGGATTTCTGTAAGAGTGTACCTGCAGACAAGCCACTCAGAGATTGCTCTGTGCAGAATATATGTTTGTCCTCATTACCTTATCTTATTTATTTTAGTGTGGTCCTTCAGGATGCCTTATTGAACTTGCTCAAGAGCTGTTGGTCATTATGGTGGGCAAACAAGTCATCAACAACGTTCAAGAATTTGTACTTCCGTAAGTGTGTTTTTGCTGAAAAAGGCTATTTTTGTATCTATGCCTATAAATGATAACATGTCTCCTTTTAACCCTGCAGTAAAATAAAGGCATGGTGGTGCAAGCGGAAAATTAATCCAGCTCAAAGAGAAAAGGGAACAGATGAGCAAGAGAATGTGGCACCATGGGAAACAGATTATGAACTTTTAGTGTGCGAGGGTCTGTTTGATGAATATCTGGAAATGGGCAAGTTCTCAAATTTCACTTAATTGCCAAATATATGTAAGACCTTTCACAGAATTTACAATTAAAAGGTAGTCATTACTTTTAAAGGTATCATTGTGTCACATTTAGAACGTTAATGGCACTGAAACACAATGTAAAGTTGGTCTCCATAAATCTTGGGTAATGGTTTCTTGTCATTGCTTTAAAGAGCCAGTCAAAATATCAAGTGGAAAGCCTAGAGGGACTATCCTGTTGTTGGCTATGGTTTATCAACACATTATCAAAAACAATGTAGCGGGTAGCAAACAGGCAGCAGTAATGTATGAACTCTCATGCCTCATGTTTGCTGTTTAACAAATACTGATAAGCTTCCATTAAGCTTCCATTAAGTATTCTGTGTGATAGACACCTTCATGCCTAGAAGTGTTCAAATGTACAGAGTGGGAAAACGTAATAGCAGACTGAATTTAATAATAATTAATGAAACAGGCACATTACATTGACACTGTAGTTCTAAAATGCCGTCATAATAATAAAATAATAAATAATAAAATGCCGTTCACAACTTACAGTAAGTGAATGTGATGTTATTGGTGTATTTCATATTACTTAATCAGTATTTTCTCTCATTCTCTCTATTTGCAGTACTGCAGTTTGGTTTCATTACTATATTTGTAGCAGCTTGTCCCCTGGCACCACTCTTTGCCCTTGTGAATAATTGGGTTGAGATACGCCTGGATGCACAGAAATTTGTGTGTGAGTATCGCAGGCCGGTGGCAGAGCGGGCGCAGGACATCGGAATATGGTTTACAATCCTAGAGGTCATCACATATCTGGCTGTAATTAGCAATGTGAGTATTCCTGTGTTAACATGTGTCTTCCTCGAATGAAGAGCCACTGTTTCTTCTGTGAATCTATGCCAGTCTTTTGAAGTTTCTGCTGAATTTTGTGAATGCGTAAACATAATCAGTGTGCTCGCTAACGAGAAGCTAATGGGGTTTTTAATCTGTGTTTTACTTCCTTTTCCATTGTTAGGCTTTTCTAATTGCTTTCACTTCTGACTTCCTGCCACGCCTTTACTACCGGTACACCACTGAGGGTTCACTGAAAGGCTACATTTTGTTCACCCTCTCTGTTGCGCCCAACAACTTCACCAAAAGTGACATGCATTGCAGGTAGAGAATCCCATTTAATAATCTACTCCGTTGTAGATGGTTCATGAGCCAAGATCATTTGGCAAAAGTTCAACTTAATATTCACTTTGATTACTTTTTGCTTACACATCTGTGTTAAAGCATGTCCTTAGATTCTGTTTAACTTGTATTTGTTAAAATGATGAATTTGCTATACATATTCTAAATTCGATGTGTTTTTCCTAAGGTATCGGGGCTTCAGAGATGAAATGGGACGCTTGACTCCTGAGTTTTATAACCTGCTGGCCATTCAACTTGGTTTCGTCATTATATTTGAGGTGTAGTCAAATTTGTCACTAAACTGCAACCTAAACTACAGGGGTCGTATTCATAAAGATTCTAAGAATAGAGAGCTCCTAACTTAGCTTAACAATTCCTAGCAAGGAGTTTATTCTTAAGAGTGATTCAGAAGTGATCTGAGAGCAACTCTAAGCAAGGAGAAAGCAAAAACTTTTATCTCAATGAGGAGGCGGGGTTGAAACGCTAGGTATGACACATTCCTTTGAAGACTGTGATTGGTTGTCACCCCCGTCACACACATGCACACAATTAGGGAAATACTGTATAGCCTATTATAAGGCTATACAGAATAACATGTATTAGCTGTTTCTGCATCTTTTACACTAATCTCTCACACACACACACACACACACACACACACACACACACACACACATGCACACACTCAATTAGGGAAATACTGTGTAGCCTATTATAAGGCTATACAGAATAACAGGTATAAGCTGTTTCTGCGTCTTTTACACTAATCTCTCTCACACACACACACACACACTCACACACTTATTTGCTTTATTTTATTGACAGTTTATTTACCATGCTGGTATTTTTATTGCCTACTTAATCTATTGGACAGCCTGTGAGCTGGAGAAAATGTGGCTCTGCTCTTTACAGGTATGATGCTATTGTGTCTATTTAACTGGTGGGGTTGGTGCGTATGTAACTTTCATTTCTGGTGTTACACCAGTGTTGCACTGGTTAGGAGATGTAAGCGAATCTCTGGTAAGATCAACCACAAACATTTTCCTGGACATTCTAATCGGTAGGAGAACATTTTTTCTGCGTGGTCATCTTTCCTCCATTTTTCTCCTCTGTTGAGAGAACTCCTAAGCCTCCTAAAACTCCTCCTCCCTATTCCTAACAGCTTTTCACCTTAGGAGCTCTTTTACGACTTAAAATGCTTTATGAATAACTTTTATCTTTACTAGGATCCACTCCTAACTTTGACAGGGAAACAACGCCCACAATTCTAAGATTTTTCTTAGACTACTCTTAGCACTAAGAATCTTTATGAATACGCCCCCTGATTTCTGCGAGTTTAAAAGATTTTACACTAGTTTTTCTGTCATTTTTATATAACTCGAGAAAACATGTTGCCACCTAAAACACCTAATGAAGTCAAACCCAGTTGTCTCAACTTCTTATTTCTGAATTACTGTTATAATGTATGGGGTATTTTAAGCCCATAACCTGCTATCAGCACCACTATGACATGGGTAAATAACAGACATAGACTGAGTTCTAAAGGGCTTCTTACCTCTACCTACACCCTCCACTTTCATTTTATTAAACCTTTAACTATGAGGTAATGATTATTTATTATTCTTCTGACATGCTCAGTCCGACAACAGACAGGCAGGATAAAACAGTTAGAAAGTCAGAAATATACAGGAATAGTTAGAGATTGCAGTAATCTATATTAATTTAATATTCATCATCTAAACCATTTTCTAGTATGAGGTACATTCGGATAATCGGATTTGACTTTTGGGTTTTGTATGTTTGTTGTGATTGAAGAACCTGTGTATCCTGCCATGCTACAGACTACTGTGTACCTGAAATGACTTACTGTAATTCCCAATCGTTGGTTTTCATGCCACTAACCTAACCTCTCCAACATTTGGTTTCAGCATGTGGTCTTTCTGATTGGACGCGTGATCGACTGGTGTGTTCCAGATATACCAGAAGAGGTGGAGATAAAGATTAAGAGAGAGCATTACATGGCTAAACAAGCTCTAACTGAGAATCAGGTTTGAGAATCAGTCCATTTTGGGGTTGTATGAAGGGGGCATGTTGGTGGTGTTTGGCTGCAGCATTGCTAGGAATTAAGATGCGTCTAAATTTAAAATAACCCTTATTCAACAATGTAGTGTAATGCAAACAGATTATAGCGTACAGACTGACTCAGAATGACGTACAGACTAGTCTGCATCTGATGCTTGAATCTGACATCCGGCATGTGTAGCTGAAGAATCTTTTTGCTTGCATGTAAACGGCTGCCATATCATTTACAACTGGCACATCCTTATTCACATTCACATGCCTGTAACAGATTAATAAGTGCACATATTAGCTTAGAATCAGGCTTTATGACCTGCAGGTTTGTGATGCTGAGTTAACACACTGAATGTTTCCTTCTGAATCAGATTAAAGTCACTTAAGATGAAATGAACAGTGAAGGAAGGAACTAGGTCTAGATAAAAAATGGGAAATTTCAGCAAAGCAGAGTGTGTGTGTGTGTGTGTGTGTGTGTGTGTGTAAACTTGCATACTCTCAGTTTATGATCAAATTTGACCACTTATGTAGTTAAAAATAAAGGTTAATGTAATGGCGACAAACTGTGACTATACAGTATTAGAGAGCCATAAGAAATATATTTTTCACTCTATTCTTTGTCCCTATAAAGGCATTTGAAGGAGCTCTAGAAGCATCTGTGCTACGGCGGCGAGGGAAATCACAGGACTCACTTCGTGATACTGACTCTATTAGGTCAAGTGGGACTCCAGCATCTGAGGATTAACCTTCACCAGCATTTGCTCTTTATTCACGAGACAGAAGTGTGCATTTATGAGTTTAAAATATGGGTGGAGTGTTTTATCTATTAAGCATAAAATACAAATCAATCTCATTACAAACTGATTAAGAGTTCACTAATTTAATAGCCACTGTATTAGAAATGTAATGTACCTTTTCTGAGCAAACTGCCACATGGGCTGCACAAATGGCAAACAAATGGAATATTTCAGTTATGTACCAGCAGTTGCTATTTTTATGGCTGTGACACTACCAGTTGGACTATAGCAATAGTATAAGGTACATTGCCATGCATTTGTGATTTTTTTTCATTTCTCACCATGTTATATATTGTATATGAAGTATTATTACCCCTGGAGTAATCTGAATAAATTCTTAAGAGAAACAAGTATCTCTTTGTGTGTGATGTGTTGCAATTTGTGAAAAACATATTTTTAGACTGAAAATGTACATTACCTCAACAAATGTTGCATATTTGTGCTTTGTGTAGAACAAGAACTAATTTACCTTAACAGCATTAGGAAAAATTGTTTGCAATTAATAAGGCAAAATCCATCCATCAGTTCTCCATAATCTAAAACTCATACTAATGAAGCACAAGATGATGACAGACACAAATTATGCACAAATTAAAATAATAAAATAAAATCTGCAGTTTCTACCTGAACACTGTGAAAGTTAATCAAACAAGGTATGTGTCTAATAAAGTGGCCAGTAAGTAATATACTGTGTTTAAAAACTCATAACACTGCTACACCTGATGAAATCACACACACACACACTACTCACTGTCCTTGATCTGTTGAGAATAGATAACCATCCAAATAAAATCTGGTCAGTATTGGTGTTATGGGAAACTGACCAATTGTGCAAAGCATCAGCATTTGTAACTTCAAAGCAATTGTAAGCCACAAAGTGCACCTATATGGCAGGTAAGCCTTATTAAATGGCAATTGAGTACAAGTGTAATGTAGGTATATAAGTATAATGCTGGTGAGTTTTCATTAGCTGTCCATGGTAAGTGTCAAGTCAAGTCAAGTCAGATGTATTTCTTTAGCGCTTTTTACAATGGAGCATTGTCTCAAAGCAGCTTTATAATTTTAGATTATCTTCTAATATCTACAGCCAATCCCAAATTGATCAAGGCTAGGTTGACAGTGGCAAGGAAAAACCGTTATGAGGAAGAAACCTTGGGATGACCAAGACTCAAAAAGGGACCCAACCTCCTTGGGTGGCGTAGATGATAAATGTAAGAATGAAACTAATTTATCTAAACAAATAAGTCTTATAGTGATAATTCAAATAAAATAATGTAAACTATGCATATCTGCATTATGTAGTCGGATACACAGAGTCACTCTAGGATCTTGAGTCTAAGCAGAAAAGTTCTTGGAGACACTTCGTCCACAGACAACCGGACGAAAAAGAGACGCCGATTAACTCTTGAATTGTTGAACACTGATGAATTGTTAAAATTGTGATCTGTAATTACATAGCAGAGAATTACGAAAAACAGCAAGGCATTACTCATTCATGTAACAGCTTTTATCACTTATCATTTTTACAAATCTTTTTAAGATAGTAACTGTCGTGATAATGGATAGGAACTAGAAAAGGCTACGTTGGGTGAAACTTGGGGATGGAATGAAAAAGAAAAGTGAATGTGTCATTTTTTAGATAATATTAAAATATGCACACTAAATAATAATAATAATAATAATAATCATCATCATCATCAACATCATCATCATCATCGTCACAGTCATCATCATAATTTTTTCTTCTTTTTATTATTATTCGTATTACTGTTGTTGTTGCTGTTGTTACTGCTGTTTCTTAACAGAGCCATTCCTGAAAAAGGTAAGTTGAGGAAATTATTCGTTTTTTACTTTCCCGCAGGTCTGTTTTTTACTGAACTTTTATTTTGAAACCCACCTTATTGAAGTTATGCTGTCTCCGCGTCACGGTGATGGGCGGGTGATGTTTTCCCGGGATTTTGGTTCCAGGCCCGGCTGAGGCGCTCAGGTTACTTACATAAAGGAGTAAGTTATGAAATTGAGTTTTGTATTTTATAGCTCACTCTGATGTGTATTTAGTTGTTCTTTATGTAATTCCATGTACTGTACGGTTTCTTCTTTGTTTTGAAATTAGTAGTGAGCTAGGCCCTTAATTGTTTTGGTGCTAGCACAGGAAGCTAGCTAGCTCTGTGAGTACGTCGTATTATATTTAAGCTGTGTAACTTCTAAATGTTAAATGTGTTTGTCAAGATTTAAAGTGGATTTTTAAAAACTATCAAAGCAGTGTTAACATTTTAGCTATAACTTTTAAGACTGGGAAGGTTCATAAGCCTAGGCAGAACTTTGAATTATTCTTGCTTAATGACATGGTTTGTTGGTTTTTCCAAATACAAATCTAAACGTTTCTGAGTGGACTAAACTTAAAAAGGACAAGTTTAGCATAAACATTTAGAAACATCGGGAAAATTTGTTAGGTAAAAGTTTGGGAACCACTGCAGGTGATCCATTTGAGGTCCCATAATAAATCACAAATAAATCACCTGGAAATGTATTTACGTTTGCTCCATGCTGAGGTTGTGTTAACTTCTTTTCTTTCAAAACCGTCAACCAAGAATGCAATTTGACCAGGGACTGTGTAGTACCCAAATGCTTACGTTTGTATTAGGTTGTCAAGTCAAATTTATAAACATATATTTACAACAGAGCACCGTCTGCAGTGACAGAGGCAAGAAAAACTTTCTAAATGTCCTGAGGAAGAAACTTGGGGAGGCCATAGACTCAAAAGGGACCTAACCTCCTTAGGCAGCCTTTATTAGTCCATATTATCCTTTAAAATTTGTAAAAAATATTATTTCTTTTATTGAAATCATATTTGTAAGGGGTGTGGTATTGACACACAATGGTATCTCAGTATTTTCTGGGATTTTGTCCCAGAAACGATGATGATAATGATAACGAAAAATGGCGATATTTTGGCTATACCCTGGTGGCACTGTGTCTTTTATGTTGTAATAGATGACGGCATTTGTTATGTCAAGTGGCTCGGTGGGTAGCATCGCTGCCTCACAGCAAGAAGGTCCTAGGTTCATTCCCAGGGTGGAGTGGCCTGGGTCCTTTCTGTGTGGAGCCTGCATGTCCTCCCCGTGTCTGCGTGGGTTTACTCCGGGTACTCCGGTTTCCTCCCACAGTCCAAAGACATGTGTGTTAAGTTAATTGGTTATGCTAAATTGGCATTGACTTGAGTGTATATACATGTGACTTGTCTTGAAGTAACCTTGTGCATAGATGTGATCTTGTGTATGTTGCTTTTCTTGTCATAAGGTGCCTTTTTTTTTTCTTTTTCTTAATTCTAAACTTTGGGAGGTGTGTTTTATGTTGATACCTTGGCAGCCTGTCGTGGACAGCTGACTCTTGCAGTTTGTCAAAATCTTCATATTTTATGCGGTGGTTAGTCCACAGATGGTGAAATAAGTTAATTGTTGGGATGTCTTTAACCGCACCTGATTTTCGACATTGTTTGCAGTGAAATCTTAAGACGTTTCACTATTTAATAATGGGTGAAAAATAATTAGTATACAGATGTGTTGTTTAAAGTGTATCTGACCAATGTCCCATTGCTTTAACATCTAGGGTCTTAAGAATTATAACAGGAAAGAACTTCATTTTAAATATATCACGTTTGTCTAAATGACAAACTATTATGAGAGAAACCTTGTGACACCTGTGGACAGAAAAGAGACTCACATTCGTGAATGCAGAAAACATCATTTTAACCTTTTGTTTTTATCAGCAAGTGTTTAAAATGTTATAAAAGATGAGCGTTACTGTATTGTTCAGTACTGTACTAAATGTTTTTGTATTGTTTTAATTAAGATTATTGTTAGCAATGAAACACTGTGCAAAGTATCTAAACTACAATGTGACTATGGTAACAGCATCCATTTTGTTCAGTGTCCTGTTTCACAGAACATAATGTGGTCTTTAAACTACATACCTGTAGTATTAATGTTGTATATTAACCAGGGTTAGAGTTAGACTGGAATGATGTGCAAAAACATTGGTTAAGTAAATCTGAATCACAAAACCTAAAAACAAAGACATGGCATGTTACAGAAAATGAAAGTGATAATGTGAGTAGTTAAGTAATCACAATATTCTGTAAGACTGTTTACCAACCCAAGGCTGCTGCTGTATGACCTCTGCCCTTATGAAATCTTCTGTCCTCTAAACAAACAGAGGGGGGAAAAGGTAGCACTTGGAGGGATGCCGCCTGTGTCAAAAGCAGAGCTGGAGCAGGAGGGAAATCTGAAGCATTCAGACTGCTTGTGTCCTATCTGCCTCGAGATCTTATTGGAGCCTGTCACGCTGCCATGTGCTCACACTTTCTGCAAGCCCTGCTTTCTGGAGACGGTGGATAAAGCCAACATATGCTGTCCTCTGTGCCGAAAGCGCGTGTCCACTTGGGCTAGGATAAATGGCAGGAACAAGACGCTGGTGAATGTGGAGCTGTGGGGACGTATCCAGGATGCTTTCCCTACGCAGTGTCAGCGCAGATTAAGTGGCATTGATGCCGACGAGGAAATAAACAGTAAGTGCAGTCTTATGTATGCTTTGTTTGGATTAAGTATCTAAAGTATTCAGCAAGTAGTAGTACCCATAGTACGTAAGCATTAAGGCCGCTGTGCAGCACGAGAAGCTGAAACACAGTGAGCTGTATAGTCAATACACTTATTAAAAGTCATTAGAACACTTCAGCGTTAGAGTTTGTGTTTTTAGTGCAATCGGTGCATCTCTAGTCTTAACTACAGTGTTCAGGGCGTTGTGCACAGTGCTGTTCATGTCTTTAAAAGTATTTCTGGGGAAGGAGAAAATCATGATGCACACTAAATGGCTGCTGTCTTTGGTTCAGTCTCGACCTTGGACTCCTGTGTAGGGTCTGCATGTCCTCCCCGTCTCTGTGGGTTTACTTTGGGAACTCCGGTTTCCTCGCACATTCCAAAGACATGCGTTAAGGTTAACTGGTTGCTCTAAAGTGATCCAGAATGAATGTGTCTGACGGGCATCCATGAAATCTTGCTCCTGTTTCAGGTGCATTTTCCCATATTCCAAATGGTTTCTGTTGGTTTCAGAGCTAGTGACTGGGAAAGCCACTGAACCACACATCTCGTCATGCTCATAAAACCAGTGTGAGATGAGTTTTTGTGACACGGTGCGCAATCTTGTTGGAAGTAGCCATTGCTCTAAAGGGCCCAAAGTTTGCCAAGAATATGTTCCCCACACCATTACACCACCTCCATCAGCCTGGACTGTTGACACAAGGCAGGCTGAGTCCAGGGATTTATCTCGTTGGTGCCAGATTCTGGCATTCCTAGTCAGGGTTGCGGGAGAGCCGGTGTCTAACCGGCAACGCTGCACAAGGCAGGAACAACCCTAGTCATATTATGTTATTGTAATATTATATGTATATCAGTCTACAGGTCTGATTACAGACACCACCCTCAGTCTCGGCGCTGCTGGCCCAGTGGTAAATCTGCGTTCACTTTAGTGGCTATAAAGTCTTACTTTATCTTAACTTATTTCATATATTTATTGATTGTTGATACTGTTGCATTATTTTGCTTTATTCATGCTTTTATTCATTAATTGCATATGAATATAGTGGTAAAACAATTATTTGGGCGTCGAGAATGGATAAATCCTTTGCCATTGGCCATTCCGGATGGAAGCACGGTTGCATTGCTACTAATCAGACACGTTGACACTGGGCCAGTTTAGAAAAACCAGTTAACCTAACACGTCTTTGGAGTATGGGAGGAAACTGGAGTACCCAGAATAAACCAACACAGATACTGGGATGACATTCAAACTCTACAAAGGTGGAGTTTGAGGTTGGGATCGAACCGGGGATCTATGGAGCTGTGAGGTGACCATGGTAACTACTTGCACCACTGTGCCGCCGCCTTTGTATTGGTAAAATCCGATATATTTATGTATCAATTTTAGTAGACTCCCTATGCCATTATGATTTGGAAATGTGACTAATAATATTATTATTAAATGTTTAATAATAATAATAATAATAATGTGGTTCCTCCTCTCAACTTTTTTTTTTTATCACTCTTCTCTCCACTGGCAGTGGCAAATTTACAATAACTCTTGTGAGTTGGAGGCAGGCCGAGTCATGGGTATCATTCACGTTCCATTGAATTGCTACAAATCCAATGTTGGGTGACAGAATCTGAGAGAGACAATTTTTGAAGATGCATGCAGTTTACAAAATAAGCATATCCTCTCATTTTGCATCATATCATGTTGAATCACATTGTATTGCATCAAATGGTGTTGTGTCACTACATTCCAAGAGTCATGTCAAATTTATTTCTGCAGTGCTTTTTACAACATTTTTTCAAAGCAGCAGTTGGGTGAATCATGGTATTGCTTTAGTTTTTTTTAGTTATCTGTAATGTTTCGGATTGCTGGTAATGCGTCGATATGTATTGCTTCAGCCTCAGTGATGGAGATACACGTCCATGTCTGTAAGCCTTGCATTACTTAAAACTTGATTCTGCTTTGCTATGAATCAGCCTTATTTAAGTCAAACACTAGTAATGATTTCTTTTTTCCTCTCTTTGTACAGTGATGGTTCCAAAACCGAAGGTCAGTCAACCAGGTGAGCTCAGGCAGGAGTATGAAGACCAGATTAGCAAGGTGAGAGACTGTGTGATATCTTTGTTTAGGGGATTATAAAAACTTATAGACTTGGGGATATACACTCACTAATTACATCATAAATACTTGTAAACTTAATAATTCATGTAGTATTGTGATCATCCAGTAATTTGGCAGCAGTGTATGAAATCATGCAGATAATGTTCACATCAAGCCTTAAATTGAGGGGATAAATCCTCAGCTCTGTGATTTTGGTCGCTGCATGATTGTTGGTTCCAGGTGGGCTGGTTTGAGTATTTCTGTGACTGCAGTTCTGGGATTTTCATACACAAGTCTCTAGAGAGAAAAAACATCAAAAACAAAGTCCAAGGAATAACTTCAGAAAGGCTTTGGCAATTCAGTTAGCCACTCTGTACTATTCTGATGAGCAGAAAAATCATCTCAGAATGCATAACACGTTTAACCTGGAGGCATATGGGCTACAACAGTAGAAGACATTGCCAAGTTCTACTTATGTCAGCCAAGAGCATAACGCTGAGGCTCTAGTGGGCACATGCTCGTCAGGACTAGACAATTGAAGACTGAAATTGTAGCCAGGTTAGTTTCTGCTGAGACGCACAGCCACTGGATCTGAATCCAACAGAACCCTTTGGATATGGTGAAGTAGGAGATGTGTAGCTTGAAAATGGATCTGTACTGTAAATATGTGCACTAGTGAATATACATATACTTAATATTAATAAATATGCTTTAGATTCCAGTGCAAGTGCTCCCAGATTTATGATGGGGCTAAGTTCCAGCAAAGCTATCATAAGCTGAATGGATCATAAACCAAGGAGTTTAATGTATATATCATAGCGTAGTCTACCTTAAACATGCTTAGAACACTTGCATCAACTTCCAGTTGGT
This sequence comes from Ancistrus triradiatus, assembly GCA_025084515.1. Taxonomy (NCBI): domain Eukaryota; kingdom Metazoa; phylum Chordata; class Actinopteri; order Siluriformes; family Loricariidae; genus Ancistrus; species Ancistrus triradiatus. The sequence continues at coordinate 129,792 of JAJAGP010001654.1, read as the reverse complement.
ATACACAGTTTGATAATGAAGTGTTCCATACTCTGTATTGCTTGCCCTGGGGAGAAAAAAAAATTCAGAAGTTAGAATGAGGTTTTTGAGTTGAAGTGGAAAAGCTGTAAACCGAACCATCATAAAATTGGGAGTGTCTGTGCTATAATTACCTGAATCTCTGCTGTTTATGCTGTGTAAAAGTAACCAGTGGCAACATAAGTCACGGGCACTTTGCCTACTCTGTGTACCTGAGTGTAGAATAAATGTAAGAGGTTGCAGACTTGGACTAAACTCAGACTTGGCATGCTCTAATTTACTGTGTATTCTGGAACAAACTAGAACATTATTTACACTGTTCTCATTCTCTCAGTTTGTAGAAGAGAAGCGAGCTTTGGAGGAGGCAGAGAGGAGAGCCAGTGAAGAGTATATCCAGCGTCTCCTGGCTGAGGAAGAGCAGCGAGTGGCCGAGGAGAGGAGGAGGCAGGAAGAGAGGCAACTGGAGGATGATGAAAAATTGGCAAGACTGCTGAGTGAAGAGCTGGTTAGTGCCAGCACAATTACTTTTGTAGATGTTCAGTTACTTGCCAATAAGCTGCTCTGTCTTTTTACAAAAAGGCTTATAAAACGTATTCAATGGAGTAACAGTTATTGTATATACAGTGGTGCTTGAAAGTTTGTGAACCATTTAGATTTTTTTTTTTATATATATATATATTTCTAAAACATCATTAGATTTTCTCACAAGCCCTAAAAGTAGATAATGAGAACAAATTAATGAACAAATGAGACAAAAATATTATACTTGATCATTTATTTATTGAGGAAAAGGATCCAATATTAGTGAGTGTCAAAAGTATGTGGACCTTTGCTTTCAGTATCTGATGTGACCCTTCTGTGCAGAAATAACAAACTAAATGTTTCCTGTAACTGTTGATCAGTTGTGTTCTCTTTATCTACTTTTAGGACTTGTGTGAAAATCTGATGTTTTAGGTCAAATTTATGCATAAAGGGTTCACAAACTTTTCAACTTGTGTTGTATTTTTTTTTTGTCTCTTCCTCTCTCTGCCCCTATTGTCAAGTGACCATGGGTACTAGAAAGGTTCTATATAAATATGACTTAATAAATGTAAATATTTATGCAAGAGATGGGTATTAGGTCTTTTCGTGACCTTTTATAAATATGGTGCCTTTTGTAGTTTCACTCAACTATCTGAATTTAATCTGCCTTATTCACATTTATTTAGATACTTCCAGATTAGGCATTTTGTTTCTTACCAATTTCCAAATTCTACTTGTCTTTCCAAGGTAGAGCCTTGGGAGGACTTTTTGACTCTGGATCTTCTTCAAAAATCTACCATATATTTGCGTCTTATGGCTTTGGATGTATATTCCCTTAGTAAAATTAAAAGTGTGTGGGGAAACTGAGTTGGGAACTGTTTTTACTGAACAGTGGTGGGACAGGGCAATAGCTGGGATTCGTTCAGATGCGCCTTGTGCGAGACTGCAGTTAATACAATTTAAGGTCTTGCATAGAGTTCACTGGTCCAGGTCTCAGTTAACTAAATTTTACCTTAATGTTATGGATCAATAAATGCTCTGCCTCACCATGTAATTTAAGCCACTTTTTATTTCTGTTCTGCATTGAGTAAATTCTGGTCCGAGTATTTCAAGATGGTGTCAAAGATTTTAGGCGTCAATATTGGTGCTTGTCCTGTTGTGGCAATATTTGGTCTCCCTGCTGTGTCATTTCCGTTGACTTGAGTTTAGTCATATCTTAGCTTTCACTTCTTTATTAGCAAGGTGCCATATTCTGTTACTGTGGAAGTCCGTAAAACCACCGTCAGTTTCATTGTGGCTTCAAGATGTTTTGTATCTTCTTAGATTGGAAAAGAATCATTTTACTCATTCCAAGTGGAATGCTTTACTTACATTTTTTAATTTGCTTCAAATAATGCCGGCTGACTAGATTTTTTTTTTTTTTTTTCCCTTTTCATCTTTTTCTTTTTTATAGTTTTTTTTTCCTTCTCTCTCTCTCTCTCTCTCTCTCTCATTTTCCTCTTGAGTGTGTGTGAGTTATTTAGGGTTTACATGAAGTAGAGGACTTTGTAAATTAGAGGATTTGGCTTTAATCATTGTGTTTATTGCTTGTTTTTGTTCATTATTTGCCCTGTTGTTATTTGTTATAATGTCTTTGCTACACTCCTCAAAAAAAAACAAAAAAACCTAAATATTTATATTGTAGAGTGAAGTGCATGTGCTGGTAGTAACATTGAAATTTGGCTTTAGTCTGTTGCAGAGTGGAATTGCTCTGTCTTGAGTACATCACTACCATTTAGTATTTTAATACTTTCACAACAATGTGTACGTGCAGCGCAAATGTGGCGTTTTAATAATAATCTGATAATTAATAATCATTCCAGATAAATTCAAAGTCTATCTAGAAGGTATTCATTCTGTTGCATGACAGGCAGCCATACCGTCCTGTTAACCTGAGTGGTGATGCTTCATAAGGGGCGTGAGCATATTACAGTGGCTTGTGAGAGAGCCGTACTGACAGCGTCTGATGATGTTTATGGGTGCATATTCAAAAATGCAAATTTTTGTTATGCATCTCTGTTGTGTAGAACTCCAGTCCGGTTTTGGAATCTCAGAAGAATGTTAACATTAACGATGCTGCCTCCACCAAGAAAAAGAAACCCAGTGTTGGACATATTGAAAAGTGAGTAAATCCTTGGTTTCTCCTGTATTTGACTGGTTTGCTATTGTGTTTGAAATTGTGAGATATATAAATATCTATATCTATCTATCTATCGAGATATATATATATATATATATAAATCAAGGTTTGTTTAGTCCAGTAATGTTAATTTGGTCATGTTGTAGATACCTGTGTCCAGTGTCTTGTATGCAGCCACAGTTCGAGACCAAACCATCCTCCAGTCTCTTGGCCAATAAGGTGCATCCTACATGTATATTTTTTATTTATTTTTTTTTTTTTTGTTACATTTAGCATTTTAGTGTGTGTGTGTGTGTGTGTGTGTGTGTGTGTGTGTGTGTGTGTGTGTGTGTGTGTGTGTGTGTATTACTTAATGCAGCTGAGAATCTGGGTTTATATCCCAGACTGAACCTGCAATATGACAAAACTGAATCTCATCCTGGGCAGCAGCAGTGGTATGGGTCAGTGTTGGTGGCAGCAGCAGTGGTATGGGTCAGTGTTGGTGGCAGCAGCAGTGGTATGGGTCAGTGTTGGTGGCAGAGGATCACTTTACACCGACAGCTGCACCAACATGAACTGCACAGAAGAAAAGCCTGATCTGCTTCTAGGAACTGAAAATGAAATGCGATTATTGCAATTTTAAGGCAGTGTGAAAGAAATACTGCAATGGAATGCTGTAAACAGAGATGGCAGGCTTGGCATTTAAATAGATGTAAAGTTGAAATCTGACACTTTAAACTGATTTAAGTAGTACTAAAAAGCAATGTTTTTCATAATAAGCAATATGTAACAATTTGCATGTGAGGTATCAATGTTTTCTCATTAAATGTCGTTTAAAACACATACTATAAAATACAAAAAATAAATGGTTTCAATTCAGCGTCTCAACATCAAGATGTTTGGATTTGTTTTTCCAATGACAACCTGTTTCTGAAAGCACTGTCAACCAGGCTCAGATTCACTACCATTCTCTTTTCCACTGTGCTGCATCACTTCTTGCTGATCGTTGACCTTTCCCACCAATCAATACTGACTGACATTAATTTAGAACCACATTTGTTTTCATTCATTCATTGGTGAAGTCACTTTAAAACTACTACAACCGGTTAATCGACTGATGATCTTCAGTACTGTCAGTCTCTTATAACAGTGCACTTAAATGCTGTGTTTGATGTTAAAAACATTGTTAACCACCCTTTTAAATTTTTGCTTACGTATTTTGTTTTCAGGAAAATATTTTGAACACCCCAACATTTTCACCAAGCCCTAAGGAGCATTCGAGCACTGAAATACCTTTTTGGATGTACAGCGAAAAACCTTGTACCTCATCCTCTGAAGCGGATGCTTCTAAAAAGCTCTCACAGACTGCTAACAGAACCAGTATTTTCACTAAGAGGAAGACTATAGATACTGAGCAGACTGTTGAACCTGAGCTCTATAAAAGACCCTGTCCCTCCCCACAGCCTGAGACACTGCTATGTGAGGACGTCCTCCTACAAGAGCAGGCTATGCGAGAGGAGGATTTAATGAAGCGCTTGCTACAGGAGGACGAAGATCGTAAGCTCGCACAGAGACTTCAGCGTGAACTGGACCGGGAGAACGCTGTCAACCGCAGCAAGGGCTCGGCTGATGGTTATTTACTGAGGCAGAAAGTCAGCCCTTCATCAACTACCAGTACAAGACCAGGTGAGGAAGATAAGGGGCGGAAAGCTAGTCCTCAGTCCTCAACACAGAAGGCAAGTGGACTTAAAGTTCAAAAGAGAGTTTCGGAAGAGAGCACCCAGCTTGAGGGGAAAACCTGTAAGAAAAGCCCTGGTTCTATACAAGAAACCACTTTCTCTACATCCTTGATGCAGAAGGGTGCTAAACAGACAACACTGACTAAAATGTTTCCCAACCTGGGCAGCTAAACTTGATTTTTAAACATCCAACATAGTCATTATTTCAGATTACAGTACATTTTATTAACCCTTCAGTCTTTATTTGCAACTATTCAGTGACCGTGCCAATTTTCGGAGAATAAAAGTTGGATCGGACGTGATATTTGGAGCAAACAGCCCTAGTTTCACTCTGTTCAAGTGCCTGTTATAGCAGATTTACATATTTTGATCAAATTGAGTTTTATGCATATGTATCTTATTCTGTAGATCCTGTACACTGGGCTAGTTCTGTTTCTAGTTTCATTGAATAAAGAATAACGGAAAACTTTGTCTTTTATTTTCAATATATCATGGTAAAAAGGAAATTCTTGTAAGTTGTGCTCAGGCTTTTAAAATAAATTGTTCTACAACCCCAAATCCCCCCCCAAAATTGGAGCAGTATGGAAAATGCATATCTAAGCAGTGTTTCTTTGATTTACTTTGACCTTTATTTCATTGCAGACGGTATGAACTGGAGATATTTCATGTTTTGTCTGGTCAACTTCATTTCATTTGTTAATAAACATCCATTCCTGCATTTCAGGCCTTCAACAAATTCCAAAAAAGTTTGGACGGGGCAGTTTAGAGCTAGTAATGATTTAAAAAAACTAAATAGTGATGTGATTTCCAACAGGTCATGTCAACAGGTGATTATCATGGTTTGGTACAAAAGTAGCATCCAGGAAGCTGGGTCTTTGAGCAAAGATGGCCAGAGGAGTTCCAAGTTGTCAACAAATGCGTGAGAAAATTATTGAAATGTTTAAAATGTACTTCAAAGAAAGATTGGAAGGGATTTACATATTTCTCTCTCTACAGTGCATAATATCGTTAAACGATTCGAGGAATCATCAGATGGCACTGCATCAAGAATCAAGCACTACCATATGGAGTTATTCACACATGCCACTTAAAACTTTACTGTGCAAAAAAGAAGCCTCATGTTAACCATGTCCAGAAGCGGCGTCTGGGCTCGCATACTTCTGGGATGAACCATCACACAGGGGAAACGTATTGTGCTCAGACCAACCAGTATTCCAGACCATTTTTTTTTTTTTTTTTGGAAAAAATCGATGCCATGTGTTCCAGACTAAAAACTGTTATCAGCCAAAAGCCAGAGTGTGGAGAATTTTGAAATGGCGACCCTGTACTGTTGCACAGCTTAAAATGTGTTTGCAGGAACAATGGGATATAAATAAAACAACACCTGAAACACTAAATCGCTTGGTATCCTCTGTGCCAAAAGATTACCAAACAAAACATGAAGTATCCCAGGTTCATACTGTCTGCAATGAAATGAAGGACAAAGTGTAAGAAACACTTTTTTTGGTGGGTTTTTTTTTTGTTTGTTTGTTTTTTTTAATATGCATTTTCCATACTGTCCCAATTTTTCCTGATTTGGAGTTAGAAAATGCTTTCTCATGGAATTTTTTAAAGCCAGAATTTTTATATCAATGCTGCTTAGTAACAGACTTGTATTTAACAAACGACAAACATCAAATTAGTATAAATAAAACTCCACTCATACTGCATAATGTTCACATTTTCAACTCGTATTTGTTTTTCACTCACAGGACTGTTGGTTTAGCTTTTTTTTTAATGCAAACAAAATATTTGTTGGTAATTATTATAATAGTCGTTTAACAACTGTTTTACGTTCTGTGAAACAGGATGTTGACCAGACATTACCATAGCCACATTCTTTTTATGCTAGTGTAACGTAAATATGAAGGGTATTTTCGCAAAAAAACTGTGCAAACGATAAACTCGAGTGGAACGCTACCATCTACACAGCAAATTTAATGCCATTGCGTTAATTTATTGAAACTCACAGTCATTTTAAAGTCACTCCAACCGATGCGTCTCTCTGTCTGTCACCACACTCAAACCAGGCCAATTTAGTGTAATCAATTACCGTATTTTCCGGGCTATAAAAGCGCACCGGATTATAAGACGCAATTCAATGATCGGCTGCCTAAACGGATCTATATTTTCATACATCAAAGTGCACCGGGTCATAAGGCGCATGAAATGAAACAAAACTCTTAAGTTCCGTCGGAAGCTCAGTTTGGTCTTTACCTGGCGCAGGGCGTCTTCTTGCTTCCTCCGCTTCCGTATCATTGATTCGTTAATGTTGAATTCTCTCGCAGCTGCTCTATGTCCATGTTGTACTGCGTGACTGATAGCGTTGAGTTTGAAATCCGCTTCGAAATTGAATGGATGAATGCATGTACCCTAATGCTGAAGCACATACCGTATTACTCCGCGATGCTGCGCACTACGGTGGCCGTAAGCTTCGTAACTTACCAAGGCCGTGCTAAAACATTTTGACAGATTTATGAGCGCCGTGTACCATCTACAATCGGTTCTAGGTCATAAAGCACAACCAGAATTAATTCATACATTAGATGCACCGCATTTTAAGGCGCACTGTCGATTTTTGAGAAAGTTAAAGGATTTTGGTCCGAAAAATACGGTAACCTAACTTGCATGTCTTTGGACTGTGGGAGGAAACCGGAGTGCCCGGCGTAAAAGCGTGCAGATACACGAAGGACCCAGGCCACTCCACCCTGGGATTGAACCCAGGACCTTCTTGCTGTGAGGCGGCGATGCTACCCACCGAGCCACTGTGCCACCCTTTATGGAAATTCACAGTACTAATTGTTATGACTCTGTCTAGAGGAAAGCGTAACACTTGAGTATGGTATGATTGACCTGATACTTTTATTTGACGGAAGCTAGAAGTGCATTGATGGACAGTGTTACGAACAACATGGAAGATCAGCCAGATGAAACAAAGTTATCTTGGTGTGTGAACTTGAAGGTGACTGGTTGTACCGCACACTGTTTATAATGTTTACTATAAAGGGGCTGATCACTTATTCAAGCCAGGCATTTTACTATTTAAACGGTAATAATTGATCAGGGTTTGAAATATTTTATTCCACTTTGTTATCAAGGGTTATAATGAGTAAACTCAGCTAAAATGTTAAATGTAATTGTATTAACTTTCAGGGTGTAATTTTATTTAGACTGTGTGATTCATCTCCTCATTTCTTTACAAAAGTAGAATTCCTAGCATGGCCCACGTTTGTATTGCACCAGTTTTGTCAGAAGTACAAAGGAACTGAATTATATGGAAAGGATCAGGACTGTGCATTTGATTGAGAAATGGGTTTTTTTGTTTTTTTTGTTAAGTCAGTGTATATTTTTAATGAATTCTGTTTACTGAAGTTGTGTAAGCTGTGTATTCTGTGTAACTTAACAGCAGTTTGTCATTTGTTTGTAGATGCTAGGTTGGTTAATTTTATTTCTGGTAATCAATTGTAGATTCATTGCATAGACAGGTTATTGACACTTGTAATAATCCCCCTCCCAATAAAAAAAGAAACAAAGGATTTATACCTTTAAATTCTCATTGATTCTCATTAAGGCTTTATCAGTTGAATGATATAGAAAATTAAGAAAAATGAATGATCTAATATTTTAGTGTAGCACCATATTTGGTTAAAACTGTCATATCAGTTATTCTACCCCTATGTATTATTGTTGATTTTAAAATCTCCAGCTAGTGTGTTTCACCGGAAGTTGAGCTAACCCACGACTAACCAACTGGGAACTCAATAACAACCCTTAATTTGATTCAGCTATGATGCATTTGTGTAAATACCACCCAGGGATGTGTTACAACTACGGTGAAGACTACAGAGCTGTCACAAAAGCTGAAAGAGATGACTGCACCAAAAGGACCTTAAACATTCCTAGAGACAACATTGGGAGCAACTTTTGGCGCAGCAGGAGAAGGACTTAATGGATGAGCTGAAGAAGGCTTGGACAAAAATGTCAACCATGAGAATATCTCTTAACAAAAAAGAGCTTAATGTTTCAGCTGGAGTTCTTGGACAAAGTTCTATGAAGTGATTTAAACAAAACCGGAACTGGTTGGGCCATATGGATAAGCGGCTTGTCTGTTGCAAGAAAGGAGAAGCTTCTGACCAAAAGCAATGCTATTTTTCACGACCAAGCATGGAGGTGATTCAGTGATGAGGTGGGAGTGCTGTCTGCATGAACTGGTAATTTTGACTTTGTTAATGGTATCCAGGCTTCTCAGAAATTTCAAGCCATTTTTCAAAGGAATATTAGGCCTTCTGTGGTGAACTTGGACCTTGGTGGTAATTGGACTGTCCAGCAAGACAGTGATCCTAAGCACACTTGCAAGTCAACCAAAGCTTGGTTAAGGAATCAGTCCTTGGAATGTTCTGGATTGGCCTTCTCGATCTCCAGCTTTAAATCCCATAGAAAATCTTTGCTGGGATTTAAAGAATGCAGTTGGTACATGGAGGCCATCAAGCCCCAGTGAGCTGGAAGCTTTTACATGAGATAAATGTGTAAATATTCCCATGAGGTAGCTTTCAGAAGCTGATTAGAGGTTGTCAAGGCTAAAGGACGCACCACCAAGAATTGAGGTTGGGGATTGAATATGTCTGTTGATATTTATCAAGATAATTCGATGTTTTTTACTTAAATCCAAAGTGACGTTGACTGTTATCAGCATGTAACGATACATATTCTTTCTGTTTGCTGAGACTTACGGTTGTATGTTTTCATTCAGTTCAAGACACATCACCATAATACCTTTTAAGTGAGAGAGGACTTGAATATTTCTGATTGGTATATATCATGGAAATTTCTTTTTTGGCCTGTGTCCAGTCAAGCAATACTGGCTATTGTTGCGACACAAATAGTGACTGACTCATAAACACACGCTTCTGAGTTGTGTTCACATGTATGCAACAGAACACCCACTGCATCATTACAGTGCCGTGACGATGATTATGGCGGTAAGGTTTGTCTATTTGGTTTTGTGGGGACATAAAACTGCTCCCCACAGTCATGAGGGGGAAGCCGTTTTTAGTCCCACAAAACCAAAAAACAGGGGCCTAAAAGTTAATTCAGAAAAATCCTGGTAGGGGGCACTGTTATTTTTATGGAATGGGTATATGGAGTATTACGGGAAACTCTTCCATGGGGGCTGGCGCCCTGTCCAAGGGTGTACCCTGTCTGACTCTCCTTTGTCCAGGGTGTACCTCTGTCTGACCCTCCTTTGGGTCCAGACCCATCCCCGTGGCCCTGACCAGAATAAGTAGGGGTAAACTGTAATATGGCTTCTGTATGTTATATTTTCCCTTTGTTCCCTCCAGAGTTTTTGTTTAAATCTCCAATCCCAAATCAGACAACGGTGGGACAGGAGGGAAAATGCAGCGTCTTACATTTACATTGACTTTTATTTCAAAGCAGACAGTATGGACCCATTTCATTTGTTAATATTCATCCATTCCTGTGTGGCAACTTCTCTGAGCTCGGAGGCATTTAGGATGGACCCTCACACAGTGGAAGGTGTACTGTGGTCAGACAAATCAGTATTCCAGATCTTTTTTGGAAGAAATGGATGCCTGGATCGTCTTTTTTGTCTTTGTTCTGGAGCACATGGCCAAAACGGACCATCCAGACTGTTATCAGCAACAAGTCCAAAAGCTAGGTTATGTCATGCTATGGAGTTGTGTCAGTGCCCTTGGCAAAGATCTTTTACACTTGTGATGGCAGCATTAATGATTTTAAAGCAACTCCCTTCTTTTCCAGGTACGTTCATGCATGGAAACGTTACAAAATGGTAAATACTTTACCAGTCCAACTTTTTTTTTCTGGAATGTGTCATAGGCCAGAAATGCAGGAATGGATGTTTATTAAGAAATAGAATGAAGTTGACCAGAAAAAAAAAAAAGTACAATATCTTGGGATCATACTGTCTACTATTGCATAGACATCAACGTAAGCAATGCTGTGTTCATTTTTTATTAGATTTTTTCATACTGTCCGAACATTTTCTGATTTGGGATTATAGTTGTATTTTTTATACAAATCAAGAGTCGGTGAGACTTGTGTTGCAAGTTAGTGAGGGCATCAAACTTATACCATAGGAAAGGTTCGAGGACAGAGTAATTCTAGTTATAGAATGGATCAGGACGAGGAAGATAGATGAAAAGCAATAGTATATAAGGAAAGGTGAGAAAAGGAAAAAGGAAACAGAAATCTGGTAGAGATTTCTACATCACACTGCATGCCGTATGTGAAGGATGATGTAACCCAAGTCCTTTCAAAAATGTCTGTGAAATGCTGGTTTTGCATGGAGGCTGGCATTTTCCATCAGCAAATGGAGTGTAAAAAAATCATTGTCTGCTTGATTTAGAGTAAAATCACTACATGACTGCTAAGTAAACTATATTTCTTCATAGGTTTGGAGGCTGCATTTAAAAGGGGACCTTCTTACTATTCTTCCTTATACTCTTTCAATGGGATGGCGTGTGAATAGCATTATTTTAATTAATTCCTAATTGAAAGGCTGGATGTGACATATAGTTGTGAGGGGATGCTGGATGTCGGTGATCAACTTTGGGAGGGGCGGTGGCACAATGCTTCGAGAGATCACCTCCCAGCTCCAGTGTCCCCAGTTCGATCCTTACCTCAGACTCCACTTGTGTGGAGTCTGCATGTCCTCCCCGAGTCTCCATGGATTTACTCCGGGTGCTCTGGTTTCTACCACAGTCCAAAGACATGAGTTAGGTTCAATAATAAGTGCAATCACTACCCAGCCCTGTAAGGGGATTACATTTACATTTACAGCATTTAGCAGATGCCTTTATCCAGAGCGACCTACAGTTGATACAATCTTACAATCCAAGCAATTATGGGTTAAGGGTCTTGCTCAAGGACCCAACAGTGGCAGCTTGGCAGATGTTGGATTTGAACCCTGGACCGTCTGGTCCAGAGTCCAATACCTTAACTGCTAAGCTACCACAGTCCCGAGGATGACCAGAATAAGTGGGGGTTAAAAAATTTCAGTCAAGACAGTAAAAGAACAGTAAACATTTGATTAACAGAACTCCTTACAGCTTATCTAATACCACATTATTCAGTGTCTAATGGTGCAGCTCTTGCTTGGATGCTGTTCATCTTCCTTATAAAAGTGGCTTTCTTTATATGAAATCTTGTCAGAAATGTCTCCTTTAGTCATTTTAGGTGCATATGAGAGTAATTACAATACAGTTAAGGTGTGTCTGGACTGTGGCATGTCCGTGACCCCTTCAGGAGCACCTTTTATTTGGAGGCTGTAACTCACTGGCTGTGAGAATGGAAGAGTCAAAGTGTCAGAGGTAAGGAGGGAAAAAATAAAATACTAATACATTTAATGGGAGTTTTTTTTTTGTTATGTTTCTTGATTTTTTTTTTTTATCTCTCGACCCTAAATTTGGGTAATCTCTACATATCTGCAAATCAAATAAATGAATGCTATCTGACTTTTTACGCAATCCTGTGTATTGTGCTGTTTATACTATATAAGGAGTACGATTTCGTCAAACGTGTGTCATGGTGAAAGAGGAAGAATATTGGAAGTACTTCCATATAAAGTTAGACCCGTTCTTTTGGAGTCACACTTCCACATAAATAGGACACTTGATCTTCGTCGCCTTACCATACTTCACTTATTCATCTCTTCTGACACAGGTAAAAAATTTGTTCTAATATTCTGGCACATGTTCATTAGCATTGTTTACGTTATTTTAACAAACTTGTGCATAATGTCGGTTTTACTAAATTTTGTCACCGCTGACTTTTTAAATAGTTTATTTGATATGTTCTAGAACTTTAAATATATTTTGTGCCTACATTGGCAGCCAGAGTTAAGACTTACAGCTTCTGAACTTTAGAGTAGATGTGGAACATCATGACAGAATATACTGTGACTGGACCTTAAGAAGCACTTTTATACTTTAGGGGTGCATTAACATTATTATTATTATTTTTTATTTGTCCTTGGATATAAGGAAAGAGAGGTCTTTTCATAAGAGGCTTCACAACCAAATTGTACAAATATTAAATACGGCATGCGAGTCGTGCAACAGCAGTACGCTATCCCATCACCATAGGTCTGTGTCCTGGAATCACACAGACACAAGTGACCATGTCTGAGTGAGGGGAAGATAGACTGACACCATATTACATGCTCTCAAGTGGCTTGTGAATTCCAAGTTAGGGTTCACAAATTAAATAATAATAACGTTTTTTAGCATTATCCAGCAGGATGGCGTCCACAGAATGGATTTCCTTTTTGCTGCAGAAGTTTCATGGTATATTGTGTATCACTGTGTGTGTTCTTACAGGTGTTCTGTGCTGTGCTGTGCTGTAAAGATGTGTTCTCCTTCCTGCACAAGATATCTGGGTATCATCATCATTATTCTGACAGTAGTGAGCACACTAGCTAATCTACTGCTGCTCTTTCCTGGATTGCACTACAAATACCTGGTTGAGGGTCACATCACTCCAGAAGCCATGTGGTGCACAGGGATATGGGCTTCTGCATTTGTAGTAAGTACTGACTGTATCAGTATCAGGCTACTTTTGATATTTGTGTATTTTATGTCTACACAAAAAAAATTAAATTGTTTAGATAGCAGTTGTTAACCTTTTGATTTTTTCTAATCAACAAAACATCATGTATACAGACATGCATATACAATGTATGTATGTGTGTGTGTATATATATATATATACACACACACACACACAGTGGGGAAAAAAAGTATTTAGTCAGCCACTGATTGTGCAAGTTCTCCTACTTAGAAAGATGAGAGAGTTATGTAATTTTCATTATAGGTACACTTCAAATATGAAACAAATATGAGACAAAATGAGAAAAAAAATCCATGAAATCAAATTGTAGGATTTTTAAAGAATTTGATTGTAAATCATGATGGAAAATAAGTATTTGGTCACCCACAAACAAGCAAGATTTCTAGCTCTCACAGACCTGTAACTACTTCTTTAAGAAGCTCTTTTGTCCTCCACTTGTTACCTGTATTAATGGCACCTGTTTGACCTCGTTATCTGTATAAAAGACACCTGTCCACAGCCTCAAACAGTCAGACTCCAAACTCAAGAGCTGTTGAAGGACACCAGGACAAAAATTATAGACCTCCACCAGGCTGGGAAGAGTGAATCTACAATAGGCAAGCAGGTTGGTGTGAATAAATCAACTGTGGGAGCAATTGTAAGACATACAAGAACATAATATCCCTTGATCTGGGGCCCCATGCAAGATCTCATCCCGTGGGGTCAAAATGATCATGAGAACGGTGAGCAAAAATCCCAGAACTACACGGAGGGACCTGATGAATGACCTGCAGAGAGCTGGGACCAAAGTAACAAAGGCTACCATCAGTAACACACTATGCCGAGAGGGACTTGCAGATCCTGCAGTGTCAGGCATGTCCCCCTGCATAAGCCAGTGCATGTCCAGGCCCATCTGAAGTTTGCCAGAAAGCATATGGATGATCCAGAAGAGTATTGGGAGAATATCATGTGGTCAGATGAAAAAAAACCAAAAATAGAACGTTTTGGTTATAAAAACTCAAACTAGAGGAAAAATAACCATACCTAACTGGGACCCCAAGGCATGGGGGTGGAAACTTCATGCTTTGGGGCTGGGTTTTTCTGCAAGAGGGACAAGGGGGACGTACTGATCCGGTGTTAAGGGAAGAATGAAACGGGACCATGTATCGTGAGATTTCAAGCCAAAACCTCCATCCATCAGTGAGAGCATTGAAGATGGAACATGGCTGGGTCTTCCAGCATGATAATGATCCCAAACACATTGCTCGGGCAACGAAGGAGTGGCTCCGTAAAAAGCATTTCAAGGTTCTGGAGTGGCCTAGCCAGTGTCCAGACCTCAACCCCATAGAAAATTTGTGGAGGCAGTTTAAAGTCTGTGTTGCCCCAAAACATCACTGCTCTAGAGGAGATCTGCATGGGGGAATGGGCCAAAATACCAGCTACAGTGTGTGCAAACCTGGTGAAGACTTACAGGAAATGTTTGACTTCTGTCATTGCCATCAAAGGTTATGTTACAAAGTATTGAGTTGAACCAAATTTATTGACCAAATACTTATTTTCCACCATAATTTACAATTAAATTCTTTAAGTCTTACAATGTGATTTCCTGGATTTATTTCTCATTTTGTCAGTAGGTTCCCGGTGGTCTAGTCCTTTGGGTTTTTGTCAGCCTTGGTTATTCACGGGATATTACTGCACAAGTATTAAGTCTTTGGCATATTCACATGCTATGCAAATAGTCTTGTTTGTCATAACTGTTTGTGTATGTTATGTTTGTCATATGGCAGCTCTGTTTCTTTTTTGGTCAGGCCTCTCTTAAACCACACTGTTCGTTTGTGTTTACTCTGTCAGGTGATTGTGGCTGCTCGTGGCATGGCATCAAATAATCCAAAACAGGGATGCTGCAAATACAGAACTGATGTAAGCTGCCCGAGTGTATATCGTTGTTTTTTTTTAATATAATTAATTAATTTGACTTGTTGTTCATTCTGTTATAACCCTCAGTCATCCTACTGTAATGAAACATTATCAATCAACCAATGGAAAATATTCCTAGTTGTGTACAGTTTTCAACTTGCAATTTCCTTTCCCAGATGCTGTGTCGGATAGTCTACTCATGCGTGGCTGTGATTGCCGCCGCTTTCTGCTTCTTGTTCAACTCTAACGGATTAACGAGAGGACCACTCTGTCTGCACAATGGCACCGAAGGGCTACAGTGGGAAAGACCTCTGAAACGAATTAACCTGGAGTAAGCAACGTTAGACTATCCTATATGTAAACATGTCTCCTAATATGGTTATGTTCTCATATGTTGCACGGATCTGAAAGCCTGGTAGAGGAAACTGGGTATGGTGGATGTTAGTGCAATGGCACCTTAAATACACTGCTGGGCAAAAAAAGGGGGCAAACCTAAAATTGCAAAATCAATGTTGTTTCACTCAGTTTGATGGCTTCAAGCAGTGGACGAGTTGTTGGAAAATGTTTCCCAGTTTGCGTTTAATGTGAGACGACTGATGCACTAATGTGCTTATGATGGAATAGAATCAAATCTTTCTAGTCATGTTCCAAACTCGAGTGGAAAGCCTTCTCAAAAGTAAATTAAAGAAGTGCTAAAAATAAACATTGCTAACTAGAGTTTGGCAGTGACATGCAGAAGGCCAAGATGGGAAATTTTCTTTTCCAAATACTTAATGCTAAAGTAACACAAAGTAGGACTTCCCCTTCTGTGTCATGACAAGCAGCATTATGACACACGTGAGACAGTGAAGCATGTGAGTGTGAATGGATGCAAGTTAAGCAAATGCATGTCTGACTGAATGATTTGTTTGCAGAGCAAAAAGCTACCTCTACGAGCCTGAGAGGTGGCCGTCTGCTTGTGTGGCGCCGCATGGTGTTGTGGTATGGAACATTGTTCTCTTCTCTGCCATCATGGCTGCCAGTGGACTTCAGGCCATCTTCAGTGCCATGCAAATCGTATATTCCATCCTTGCTGTGATAATTGGGCCTGGCATTTGTAAGAACAAGGTAATGATTCTTTTTCTTCTGAATTTTAATAGTGGTATAGGTCTTGCGTGCACACTGACAGTGATGTGATGCATGAAGTGGTCAGAAGTCAATCATTTTCAATCCTAGTTCATATACAGCAGCAGGAGGAAGTGGGAGGTCCAGTTTTAGGAAAAGTTGTTGAATGCATAATAACGTTCCAAAATCACAATTTTGCTCCTAAATTTGTGAATGTGGGCTGTGATATCCTAGCAGTTAAAGTACTGGACTATGGACCTGCTGCTGTTGGGTCCTTAGGCAAGACCCTTAACCCACAACTGGTGTCACAATTGGTAAAGGTGTCATTTGATCACATAAGTATAAAAACTGGTTTGTCAAATAAAAGTACAGTATGACCAATCAATCCATACTTGAAAGGCAATTAGAATGACATGAGTGTAGGGTAAATGTGTTGCAGACAAACTTAGGCTTCCTGTTGAGAGATCTTTTAATCCAGAAAAATCTAGCTTCAAAACCTAGAAGTTGCAAAACAATCCCGAGTGGTAACACACTGAAGTGTTCACGGTGTTGTCAAATGACCATGATGCCATAACCATCTGTGGCCGTGTGTGTGTCACAGTACACCTGACCCTACTCTCGTGGTGTCAAGGTTTTTTCCATTGAAAGAGTGATACTTGCCAATCACAGGTCTATGCATGCTCTTTGTAATGGAGTAAACCCCATGGGTAGCGTCGGGCGACCGGTCAAGGCCACCGGAATAACATGCGAGGCATCAGTGTCGTCTTATTTCTTCCGATACTTTTATTCACACATCATCAGTTAAAACACTTAGCAAATCTGCAGGCGTCCATATAAAATAAATCATATTTGTGCTAACGCACAATGCTACATCCTAGCCTATCACCACTGATGACTACAAAGTCAGATAGTCGGTTTGCACTCTCCCCTGTCTTACCTGAGTGCTACTTTTTGTACCTGTAGCCCCTCCTACTGGCTAAACCATAACACACACAAAATACATCAAGAGCACAAATTACCTTCAAGATTATCATTACCCATGTTCCTAACACATACATAACCTTTGCTTACATCCTGGCGCAAACTTTGATGATACAAACAGTGAACCCGACATTACCAATACATACCATACCTAACTCAACAGTACGCTTCTCCCCCTCTCCTTTACAGAGGGTGGACTGTCCCAGGTGATTAAAGTTCTGGTCCTTGCAGCCTCTATTGTAATAGGCCTTCATAATCATAACACCAAACATAAAGTAAGCATGTCCTCACTAATGGGTGATGGGTAAGAGTGGCTTACTTCATCACACTCTTGTATACAGTATATTAGTTCCTTTATTAGTTTTTCAGCGTCTGGGACAGGGAGAATGGTTAGGCTTGAGGGAAAGCTGAATGGGGCAAATTACAGAGATATTCTTAATGAAAACCTGATCCAAAGTGCTCAGGAACTCAGACTGGACTGAAGGTTCGCCTTCCAACAAGACAATGACCCTAATCCCACAGCCAAGACGACACAGGAGTGGCTTAGGGACAACTCTGTGAATATCCTTGAGTGACCCAGCCAGAGCCCTGACTTGAACCCAATAAGACATCTCTGGAGAGACAAATGGCTGTCCACCATCAATCTCCATCCAACCTGACAGAGCTTGAGAGGATTTGCAGAGAAGAATGGCAGAAAATCCCCAAATCCAGGCATCTTTAGCCATCATATCCAAGAAGAGACTGTAATCACTTCCAAATGTCCTTTAACTAAGTACTGAGTAAAGGATCTGAATACTTATGTCAATACAATATTTTAGTTTTTCCTTTTCAATAAATTTGCGAAATTTCTAAAATGTCTTCACCGCCACACACACACACACACACACACACACACACACACACACACACACACACACACACACACACACACACACACTATAACCAGTTCTGTAACCAGTTTCCCATTTTTCCTTAGGTTGTCCATGCTTAATGAAAGGAATGAAGGATACCAAGGCATTGTGATGCTGCAGCTCCTGTCTAAGGCACTTTACAGAAATACCTATCCTTCCATGCTGGCTGAGTCCTGCTGAAATGGGGATCATGGTTTATTTAACAATGAAAGAGTCTTCCTAGGATATCCTTAACTTGTGAAGAACTCAGCATTTACCTTTCCTTGTTTCCATCACTTGATGCTGAATTGCATCCAACGTCTGTTAGAGGAGACCAAAGTCAGTTCAAGATGTATATAGAGAGAAAGAGTTCCTCCTTGAAAACAAAATTGACACCAAGAAATATCAGTGATGTCAAATGATGTAAAAGATAACTGATTGCCTTAAGCCTGATTAAGATTAGCCTTCAATTACATTGCAACACCAGAGTGATGTTAATTTGCGACTATAAATGATTTTTAGGCTAGGCTTAAACTTCTCGTTTTGGAGAGCCAAAATAGTAGTTTAAGTATTAGTTTGTGTTACTAATACATAGTCACTAGAGGTCACTATGTGCACTCTCAATGAGTGCAGTCTCAGAATGTGGAGTAAAGGAAAATCTTTTGTCAGCACTTTTGTAACCTGCACAGAAAGTAATGTATGTGTAATATTTATTTAACTCTATGTAAGTGATAAAAAAATAATTATTTAATTAATTATTTAATTAAGTACTAACTTGGACACTGTCTGGGATAACATTATTGTAAACAAATGTACAGCAATGTAAGTCATGTGTAATCTATTTAATGTTAATGAGTTATTTAAATATTAACTGTTTACCATCCTGCCTTGTACATAAACCTGAATAAAGTGATGGTATTTACAGGCAAATGATAGTCACTGTTTTATATTAAGAACACTATAATTTATTCATTGGTGGTGCAGTGGTTAAAGTGACCCCAGTTCAATTCTCAGACCAGGCTCCACCTGTGTGAAGTTTGATTGTTTGTTCTTCGTGTCTGTGTGGGTTTCCTTCAGGTTCTTCAGTTTTCTATGTTTCTGCATAAATATGACCTAAAACATCATCAGATTTTCACAAAGTCCTAAAAGTAAATAAAGAGAACCCAGTTAAACAAATTGGACAAAAATATTGTACTTGGTCATTAATTTATTGAGGAAAATGATCCAATATTACATATTAGTGAGTTGCAAAAGTATGTGAACCTTTGCTTTCAGTATCTGGTGTGGCCCCCTGTGCAGCAATAACTGCAACCAAACATTTCCTGTAACTGTTGATCAGTCCTGCACACCGGCTTGGAGGAATTTTATCCCATTCCTCCGTACAGAACAGCTTCAGCTCTGGGATGCTGGTGGGTTTCCTCACATTAACTGCTCACTTCAGGTCCTTCCACAACATTTCAGTTGAATTAAGGTCAGGACTTTGACTTGGCCATTCCAAAACATTCACTTTATTCTTAACGACTTAACGGCTTGTGTGCTTAGGGTCGTTGTCTTGCTGCATGACCCACCTTCTCTTGAGATTCAGCTCATGGACAAATGTCCTGACAGTTTCCTACTCATCATTCAGAATTCATTGTTCCATCAATGATGGCAAGCCGTCCTGGCCCAGATGCAGCAGATCAGGCCCAAACCATGATACTACCACCACCATGTTTCACAGATGGGATAAGGTTCTTATGCTGGAATGCAGTGTTTTCCTTTCTCCAAACATAACGCTTTTCTTTTAAACCAAAAAGTTCTGTTTTGGTTTCATCCGTCCACAAAACATTTGTCCAATAGCCTTCTGGCTTATCCACGTTATCTTTAGCAAACTGCACATGAGCAGCAGTGTTCTTTTTGGAGAGCAGTGGCTTTCTCCTTGCAACTCTGTGAAAGAAATTACTTTAATAACTGTCTCACACCCTCTCACCTGTCTTGCCCTGGCAACCATTGTCTTCCCATCCTGTCTCTCACACTACCAATCACCCTGTTTCCCACACCTCTTGGCTTCCCATCCTGTCTCCCTACACCTTTTTGTATATTTAAATGATCCACCAACATACTTGGTCTACATCATGCCTCTTCCACCAGCAGCTGACTATCACACCTTTTAATCTCCACCTCTTTCTCTTACCCCCTTCCTGTCAAACCTAGGTTACATAAAGCTTGCTAAGAAGTATGTATTTCAGAATGGTGAGCTATGCAGCGGTACCTATATATGATTCTCTGTATGTGTAAAGAAACTCCTATGCTGAAGATCCTGACTCCTGAGAAGCTGAATTTCCACTGAGTAAATGCCATTTCGAACCTAAGAAAAACTTTGGCTGGAGTCAGTAGTGTTGCTACAGTGTAGTTGTAGCAGATACCCTCCCATTAAACAAAGACAGTAGTCTATTTTTACACTGTTACACTGCAGTTGTAACTGGTATCCTTTTGGTAATCAAGGTAAGTGTGTGTTACTGCATTAAGTAACTGTTATTCTCTTTTTTTTTAATAAAAGGACATATGTCCTTACTGTATTGTTTGTAACTGCGATCCCCTCTGACTTGTAACTGTTTTCCTCTCTTCGAATGAGAGAAGTTTGATTTCTTACTGTTTGTAAGTCGAATTGTCTCCTTGCAAAGGAGAAGTTTGTTGTTGGTGTTTGGTGTTAGGTGTTAGGAAATTAGTTGTTTCCTGAAGGGAAATAAGTCTATTTGCTACTGTTGTTACTGCATTTGCAAGTGCTATTCTAAATGAAAATTGTGAAGATTCTGTGTTACTGCTGCTAGTGTCGCTTTTATGCTGTAATTTCAGCTAAGTAAGGGTTGGTTTTGTTCTCCTGTTTCTTCACACTGTCTAGTCCAGTCCAAAATGCTCAGAATCTTGGTAAAGATTATTGGAAACCTCTTAACTATAAAAACAGCACATTAGTTACGGGAGGAACTGAAATGCCTCAGATCTAGATTTTGAAACATTAAACAACAACATAGTGATGAAACATATTAATGAACATAAGAGAGCTTCTCATACTTCTCATCCAAAGGTTTCTCTGCTGATGAGAGACTGATGAGAGAATGAACTCTTGCTGAGTGTAAAACAGCTTTAGGTTATTTCAGTTAAGGAATGTCTTTTCGTTATTAATCGGGACTGTGGTAGCCTAGTGGTTAAGGTACTGGACTCTGGCCCAGAGGGTTCAAATCCCACCTCAGCCAAGCTGCCACTGTTGGGTCCATGAGCAAGACCCTTAACCCACAATTGCTTGGATTGTAAGATTGTACCAATTGTAAGTCGCTCTGGATAAGGGCGTCTGCTAAATGCTGTAAATGTAAATGTAATCAATACTGGGAATGCAAGTTGAAATCTATGGATGAAAAGTGAAAGAAGCTGAAGGAAAGATTGTAGAGCTAACTAATGAATGTACAAAGCATAAAACAGCTACCATAAACACCCAGAGAGCATGTGAGAAACTTCAGCGATCACATTCACACCTCCACCTGTAGCTCCTCTTGCATCAAATAGGTTGTAGCCAGAATTATCTGCAGTCACCAGGGGTATTGATATTGACCACTCGGATGGATCAGAATCTTGGTTATCTGATGATGATTCTGACCATGCTAGTGGTAAAGTATCTATTTCAGAACGTGCTCAGATGAGATCAGCAACAATCATACCATCTACTTAATAGAGGAGGTGAAATTAAGGAAACTAGAGTAGAGGTCAGCCATGTCCTTTTAGATGCAGCCACATTAGACAAACTTTCCAAAGAATTTAAACACCCAAGGGAAATGGGACTTCATTTTATTGATCTCATGGAGATAAAAAGCAACCTTTATTCATTACGTACAAATGATGCTGTAGCTATAGCAAGCCAGGTACTAAACATAACAGATAGCAGACATCTTGCTAGTAAGGTATTGGATAGTTTAGGTTAGAGAATCCAGGACATTGATCAGGGGTCGAGAATATTTAGGGAATGGATTAGCCAAGTGTCGCAAAACCACGGACTGGGGACAGATAACCCTTTGCAAACAAAGGAAAGGGGAATCAGCTGTAGAGTTCTGTGAGCGGTTTGAAAGAGTTTTTCTGCGATTAATAAGTACAAAAGTGATAACATTGATCACACAATGGATGGTCCCCACTTTGGACAGCTGGTTGAATCTCTGAGACCAGATCTCAGACAGGCCTTGGTAGCAGCTCTTCCAAACTGGCGAAAAACTAAATGGGTTGATCTTAAAAATGAACTTGACCGCTTCAACATGGATCTAGAACCAAACCATGTTCCAGCATCCATACATGTCCTCACACAGAATAGATCTAACCCTAGTTCCAGTCAGATGTTCTATAAGCAGAAAATCGGTCATTTTGCAAAGATTGTCATAAGAGACAAGCAGATAATCATAGAAAGGGCATAAAGATGAAAGATAGCCAAGAGGATTTTCCACAGGAACAAACAGCAGGGATTCCTTTTCAGGGAATATCACAGGACCAGTTGACTATGATAATCATGGCAGTGCAAGGTTGCACAACCCTGTCTGCCCCAGCTTTAAACTAATTTGCCCAGCCTATCTCTGTACTATCAGTAAAGTTTGTGAGAACTGTCTTTTTTTATGTTCAAACCAAGGAACAAAATTTTTCATTTCTTGTAGACATATGAGCTCAAATTAGCATGCTCTCAGAAACAGTTTGTCAATCTTCAGGAGTACCTTTAACTAACAGACACATCACAGCTGGTATTTCCTTAAGTTTATCTGTACCTTTAGATGTTAATCTAGGGCCTAAAACTATTTCATGGCAGTTTTGGGTAGGAAAAGTTGAAAACATTTTTGGGATGGATTTTCTGAGGGAACTGAACTGCTCTTTGTCAATATTTGCTGATTCTTGTGTTTGGAAGATTGCTTCTTTTTTAAACAGTCTGTCTCAAAACACACGTCTAATAGTCCCGTATGGCCAGCTCGTAAGGCTAATGGAAGCTGGCGACTAACAGTAGACTATAGGGTAGCTAATCAGCATATTGACAAGCTAACTCCACTGGTTGCTGATCCATCTACCATATTTGATGGTATTCCCACATCCCACAGTGTTTTCTCTGTCAGTGATATGGCCAACGGCTTTTGGTCAGTTCCATTAGCATCAGAAAGCCAGTCATGGCTTGCTTTTACAGTTGGCAATACACAATATCAATGGACACGACTGCCACAGGGGATACAAAATAGTCCCACTATTTATCATCAAGCAATCATCAAAACATCTCTCTCATGCAGAGCACATTTTGCAGTTATCTGCCATTATTCAGTATGTTGATGACGTTTTAATGAGTAGTGAGAATGAGGAAACACATGACAGAGACATGAGGGCACTTCTTGATTTTTTTGACCAGCAAAGGACACAAGGCAAGTCGTGATGAAGCTCAGTTGTGTTGTGCTGGTGTACAATATTTGGGACAGTGGGTTACACAGGGTTCCAGAGGAATTTTGCCTTCTAGAAGTTCTGCAATTAATGCAATGTCATTGCCAGCTACAGTGCACAAATTGTGAACTTTCTTAGGTCTATGCAACTACTGTAGACCTTGGGTAGATTCTTGCGCTGCTATTTCACAACCACTATACGATCTGCTCAAAGGTAATCCTGGTCAACATGATCCTGTTGTGTACACGGATGATAGCACAACTGCTTTTGTGAAGTTAAAATCTGCACATCTGCTCTTGTGATCAAAACAAGCCTTTTGCCATTCTTGGTACATGAAGATTGTAGCTTCATGACATCCTGCCTAACTCAGGAACACAGTGATATGCAACGTCCAGTAGCTTACCATTCAGCTAAACTGGATGCTGTGGCATGCAGAAGGGGTCCATGTTTAAGAGCAATACAGGCTACTATCTTGCCCTACTAGCATTTGCACCGTGAACGCTAGAGCAAACGTTCATTGTCAAAAGTCCCCACTCTGTATCAGCATTGCTCAATAATGGTCGTGTCTCGTCAGTGACAGTCTCCAGATGGGGCAACTAGCTTTCAGTCTTGACAGCTCCTAATGTAGTTAATCAGAATGCACCTATGAACAACCCTTCATCTTTATGATGTCCTCATTGACTGAAGCCAGTGAGGAAGTGGACAATCATGATTGCATCGAATTGTCTAATCCTCATCCTGTTTTTAAAAATGCTCCTCTTGACAACGTTGATTTGATTCCTTTTACTGATTGTTCCTCAATCCACACTGATGGTCAATGCAGATCTGGATGGCCAGTAACTGACAGCTTCCAAACTTTAGCCAGCGGTAGTCTTCCTCCCTCTTGCTCTGCCCAGCAGTCTGAGTTAGTGGCTCTAACTGAAGCATGTAAACTTCCAGATCTAGCTATTGTGAAAGTGAAAGCACATAGTGGAAGCTTTACATTTGAAGCACAAGGCAACAGACTTGCTGATGAAGTGGCAAAGAGGGCTAGTTTTTCACCACCTGCAAGCATTGTATTACTTGGTAACACACAGTGTAATACTAAGGACATCTCTTCGATTCTTAAGCTACAGTCCGACTCTCAACTGGGAGCTCTGAACATGGCTCAACTCGGGTATAAAAGTTGCTCCAGATGGTGTCTGGACCGAGGGAAAACGAGATGTTTTAATCATAATTGACAAGTGAACTGAATTGACAAGTGAAATTGAATGTGAACTGGAAACTTCACTGTTCATACAGACCACAAGCCTCGGGACAGGTAGAGCGTACAATCCGCATAATCAAAGAATGAAGTGGACAGCAGCCTTGCCAGGTGTACTTTGTAGTATAAGGGAAACTACCAACATAACTGTTATGAAGTTCTGACGGGAAGACATATGCTAGTTCCAGGTGTGCTTGATTTCCGTAAAGCAGAAGTGCATTTGTTGTCAGATGCACTTTTTAACTACTGCCAAACGCTCACACAAGCAATACAGGCAGCTCACAATCAGGTCAAAAGCACGTGGGGCAAACCAGCTGAAGGAGGTCATGCTATAATTCCAGGTCAGTAGGTCATGGTGAGGAAACACGACAAACAGTTTTTTCTCTGGAGTGATGAGTCTGGGTTTGCCAGTTGCCAGGAGAACGGTACTTGTCTGGGATTATGGTGTGGGGTTGTATTTCAGGAGTTGGGCTCGGACCCTTTGTTCCAGTGAAAGGAACTCTTAATGCTTCAGCATAACAAGAGATTTTGGACAATTTCATGTTCCCAACTTTGTGGGAACAGTTTGGGGATGGCCCCTTCCTGTTCCAACATGACTGCGCACCAGTGCACAAAGCAAGGTCCTTAAAGACATGAATGAGTGAGATTGGTGTAGAAGAACTTGACTGGCCTGCACAGAGTCCTGACCTCAAACGACAGAACACCTTTGGGATGACTTAGTGAGACTTGCGAGCCAGGCCTTCTCGTCCAACACCAGTGTCTGACCTCACAAATGTGCTTCTGGAAGAATGGTCAGAAATTGAAATAAACGCACTCCTAAACCTTGTGGAAAGCCTTCCCAGAAGAGTTGAAGCTCTTACAGCTGCAAAGGGTGAGCAAACATCATATAGAACCCTATGGATTAAGAATGGGATGTCACTCAAGTTCATACAGTTGGGCAAAAAGGTATTTAGTCAGCCACTGATTGTGCAAGTTCTCCTACTTTTAAAGATGAGAGAGGTCTAATTTTCATCATAGGTACACTTCAACTATCAGAAACAAAATGAGAAAAAAATCCAGGAAATCACATTGTAGGATTTTTAAAGAATTTAATTGTAAATTATGGTGGAAAATAAGTATTTGGGCAATAACAAAAGTTCAACTCAATACTTTGTAACACATAAAAACCTTTGTTGGCAATGGACAGAGGTCAAAACATTTCTTGTAAGGTCTTCACACAGGTTTTGCACAAACACTGTAAGCGGTATTTTGGCCCATTTCCTCCATGCAGTCTCTTACTCTAGGAGCTTTGTGATGTTTTGGGGCAACCACCACGGACTTTCAACTTCCTCCGCCCCCCAATTTTTCTATGGGTTGGAGGTCTGGGGGAGACTGGCTAGGGCCACCTCCCGGAACCTTGAAATGCTTTTACGGGAGGGCCACTCCTTCGTTGGGGGGGGCCCGAGCGGGTTGTTGTGTGTTTGGGATCATTGGTCCATTGCTGGAAGGCCCCAGCCACGTTCCATCTTTCAATGCTCTCATTTGAGGAAAGGAAGGTTTTTCTGGCTTCTTAAAATCTTCACACGAATACATGGGCCCCCGTTCATTTTTCCTTTTAACACAGGATTCAGGTCGTCCTGTCCCCTTTGCAGAAAAAAACACCCAAAAACATAAGCATTATAATGTTTCCACCCCCCATGCTTTTTCACAGTGAGGGTATGGTGTTCTTGGGAGGCAAAAATCGGGGCATTTCTTCTTCCTCCAAAAACATTGACGAGTTGAGTTTTTACCAAAAAAAGATCTATTTGGTTTTTTTCATTTTCTGACCACATTTGATATTCTCCCCAATCCTTCTTCTGGATCATCCATATGTTCTATGGGCAAACTTCAGATGGGCCTGGACATGTCTGGCTTAAAGGGGCAGGGGGACCACGGCCATGGCACTTTTTTTGGCAGGATAAAAGTTCCCTTCTCAGCGGAGGTGTTACGTGGCTGATAAGCCTTTGTTCTTTGTACTTTGGGTTCCCCAGCTCTTCTGCAGGTCATTCATCAGGGTCCTCCATGTAGTTCTGGGATTTTGCTCACAGTTTCATGATTCATATTTGACCCCATTTTGATTTGGGGCCCCAAGGATCGAAGGGAGATTATCAATGGTCATCAATGTTATTCCATTTTCTTTACAAATTGCTTTCCACCAGTGATTTTATTCACACCCAAAACTGTTTTTGGCCTATGTTAGATTACACATCTTTCCCAGCCTTGCTGCAGGTCTACAATTTTCCTCACCTGGGGTCCTTCGGACAAGCTGTTGGTCTTGCAATGTTGAGGTTTGGTGTTCCTGACTGTTGAGGGATGTGACAGTGTGATTTCATACAGATAACGTTTGTCAAAACAGGGTGCATTAATACAGGTAAAACGAGTGGGAGGAGGGCCAGGAAGGAGCGTCTTAAAAAGGAAGTCGTTACAGGTCTGTGAGAGCAAAGAAAATCTTGCTTGTTTGGGGTGACCAAATACTTATTTTCCACCATGATTTACAATTAAATTCTTAAAAAATCCCACAGTGTGATTTCCTGGATTTTTTTTCTCATTTTGTCTCTCATAGGTGAAGTGTACCTATGATGAAAATTACAGACCTCTCTCATCTTTCTAAGTACAAGAATTTGTGCAATCAGTGGCTGACTAAATACTTTTTTGCCCCACTGTGTGTGTGTGAAGGTAGACATGCAAATATTTTTGGAAATATAGTCTATGTCTATGGTCTGTACTTGTGGGCTGTATGTACAGAGTGTTTGCATGCCTTTACACATGCATAACAGTTTTTATGCGGCATATATATATATATTATGCATATGTAAAAGCATGCAAACACTTTTTGGGGACATAGTTGATAGACCCCATAATGCTTTTCTCTGTCTCTCTGTCTGTCTGTCTGTCTGTCTGTCTGTCTGTCTGTCTCTCTCTGTTTAGCATAGTCCATTAACCTAATGCTTGTGTTTCGACTGTGAGAGGAAACCAAAGCACCTGGAGTAAACCCATATGGATACAGGGAGGACTCTGAGGTGACACTGGAGCTGTGACTATGCGCCGCCCGTAGATCAGCGGTAGTACTATAGTAGTTTCACCTGTCACTCAAAATGCAAGTGCATTTCATATGCAAGTCTCATTTGTCCCTCATGCATGAGTTTGGACATGTCTATCATAGTTATCTGTCATTTAATCTAGCATATCCGTACCTAAGCATAACTGCTTTTAAACAAATTGCATATTGTTGACAGTGTAATTTTTGTGGAATGTTTTTATTTGAACAAGACAAAAGACTCTCTTGACAGGATGCAGTTCATAAATTTAGTCTTGTTTGATGTGCCTTCCTTGCATCCTCCTTTGTTTTAGTTTGTTATTCTCTGGTTTTCCCCAAGGTTGCCTTTTGTAGTTCCTCCTCCCTCTGTTTTCGCTAACCATGCACACACACCTCTGATTTGCTAAGAATAGCTCTCTTTAACTCACAATTAGTAATGTGTGATGGTAGTCATAGTACTATTGATAATATTTAATTCTACATTGTACTCAGCTAATTCATTTTCTGTTTTTGCTAGGTTAAGTTGAAAACATTATTATTGCATATAATACATTTTTGATTTGCACCTTTTCAGCACAGCTTCCTGTTAATAAGAGCCTTGCAGACAAGATTTAATTTTGAATATTAGTGAATGAGCCTAAGCTCTTTACCTTATATGGGTAAATATGTATGCTTTACATGTGATGTCAGTACCATGCTTACAGCTGCAGAGAAAACGTTTTCTGCATAAAGCCCATTCTTCCTCATAATAATAGACACACGCTAATCACACAAACAAATCACACAAATTTGAATTCATATTCAATTAATAATAATGTACTTCCATGTTTCACTAACCGGAACTTCTAAGGAGACAAAATCTTAGCAGATAAAAAAAAAACTGCTCAAATAAGCATGCTCAAAAATCGCTGGTGTTTTCCTTAAGCAATTAATTGTAGTCATGAAAGTCAGAATTGGAAACAGGAAAACTTTAAATGATGAGATTAATTTTCGAAGCATTGTTTGCTGTAAATATAAAAACATACTATTTAAATGAAACATAATGATAGTAGTAATAATAACAATAATATGATATAATAATTCAAATGGATTTTTTAATTCATAATACTACACTGCGTATCATAGTGAGGGAAAATAGCATTTTCTAATTATGACATTATTATATGAAATTATAAATTATTAAATGTATTTGTGTTAAATTGTAATTTCTTAACCCCTGCTGTAGTAAATATGTGTAAACAGTATGCCAGTCCACCAGGTCCAACAGTGTTGAGTTGTTGTTCCTGCAGGGCGATCCTCATCGGACTTGACCCTCCAACCAGCCGAAACTTCATCTGAACTGATGCCCAACCTGACTGGAAGACACCGCTGGGTCCTGAATACTAATCAGTGGTGTGACAGTGGTGTGGTAATGTGAAATTCTAAAAGTATTACTCACATTTTTTGAAATTTGCCAATAATCTTAAGATTACATCTTATTTAATTGCCATTTTACTCATTTAAAGCATTTAATTATTGAATGAAGCATAATGTTAATGTAATTAGTTAATTTGTTAAATACATTGTCACCACCAATTAAAGTGATGCACTCATCTCTGCCAAGTCGAATCTGACTGCCAAAACCTGCCCAATAGTTTACGACCTATCATCCATGATGTCCATCCCTGCATGACCAGGAAAACAGTTATTGATGATAGACAGAGCCGGTGAATCCAAGAAACTTTTTTCATTTTTAGAAGTGATTTGGACAGACAGAAATGGCCAAAATACACCGTGATCTTCTACCCTTAACAGCCGTCTGTTTCAAAAATTAACTCCTGAAGTTGCCACCTTTTTCTTAGTTTAATTAAATTTAAAGAGATGATGTAAAATCACAGAATTTGATGTAGCATCTTCTTTTGCAAATAAAAATTGCGAACACTGGAAGAGCTGATTTACATATTATGTGGGACACAGCAATCGAATTTGAATTTGACTGAAGATAAATAAAACTAGTGAGTGTAAACGGGGGCATAATTCATGTGGTTAAAATCTTAACTGGATACAGTCCAGATACAAGATGCATGAAAAGACCAAATATCAGCAGGGTCACTGATTCAAGTGATTCATAGGGTGGCATGGTAGTCCAGCAATCCTCAAGTTTGATTTTTGAGCCTCATTATTTTAGGTTGACTTTTTAAACTTGAACTTTAAATTACCCTTATTAGGTACTCACAGAACACTTTACAGTTACATTTACAGCATTTAGCAGACGCCCTTATCCAGAGCGACTTATAATTGGTACAGTTAAGGGTCTTGCTCAAGGAGCAAACAGTGGCAGATTGGCAGATGTGGGATTTGAACCCTGGACATTCTGGTCCATAGTCCAGTACCTTAACCACTAGGCTACCACAGTCCCCACTTTATTAGCTACACCCCTTTGTTTCTACACTCATTGTCTATTACCATATAAAAGCACTTTGTAGTTCTACAATTACAGACTGTAGTCCATCTGTTTCTCTACATGCTTTGTTAGTCCCCTTTACTCTGTTTTCTATTGTTCAGGACCCCCACAGGTCAGGCACTATTTGGGTGGTGGATCATTCTCAGGACTGCAGTGACACTGATGTGGTGGTGGTTTGTTAGTGCTGCTGGAATTTTTAAAAACTGTGTTGTAAAGTCAGAGTACCTCTTCTGTTGTTGCACAATGTGTGTGTCATCCTCTAATCATTCATCAGTGCTCACAGGATGCTGGTGGCTGGACAACATCTGATTTAATTAACTCTAAAATGCACTGTAAATTACTGATGAACCTGTATTGCTGCTCTACCCCTGTAATAACCCTGTGACCCTGACCAGGTAAGCAGTTACTAAAGATGAATGGATAAATGCATGCATAATTTTCTCCAGATTAGGCATACTTTCAGTCTTTTCATGTATTCAATCCAAGATATCTTTGTTGTGTGAGTGCACAGAAGAAGATTGGTGCAAACAACAATTTAAACAGATCTTTTTTTTCACTGCGTACTACATACCAGGTGAGTGTAGAAGGGTAAGGCAATCAAATCATACTGAGAATTCAAACAGTGCTACAGTCAGAGGCATTAATGCGGTTTCATTTTTGATGGGTATGTGGTTAGATTTTTGAGAAAGGCCTCTAAGGGAGTAAGAATGACTGTGCGTGGTTATGTATGAACATGCCATGGAAATGACAAAGAAGAAAACAAAGCCACAAATATATTTCTAGATCTTAGATCTAACACAGTTTTTAATCATGACTGGCCTACAATATGCTGACTGCTGGGTTTGAGAAAACAGATTTATAGCATTTTATTGCAGCTACCATGTGCAAGAAATGTAGCACAAATAGTAGTTAACACAATTACCATATCTGTGAAACACATTTTTATTAGGCAACACAACTAACTGCAGCTCCACTGGAGCGATATAAGAAGCATACTGGTATGGCTGGCTAGTAATACAAAGTGATGTGAACACATATCCTTCCAATATTTTACAAAACACCAGCTGATACTGATTCTGGTAGCCTCCAGAGGGCTCAGGATTCCAGGGGTCCTGAGAAGTCTGTATAAAAATTAAGAGAAAACTACAAGGGAGCTTCTTAAATACACAAGCCAGTCATTTAGAAGAAGTCTACAGATGGATGTTCTTTTTTGTTTATTTTTTTTGTAAATATGTAGGAAAAAAAGATAGAATTAAGAACCAAAATTCAGATGCCTTGCAAGAGTTTGTGGATGGTCTTTGCTTCTATGCTGTCATCTACAACAGCAATGAAACTGAGGAAGTCAGCAGTTTCAGCACTGATATTTTTACAAACAGGTTTTGTGGTTAAAGTTCGCTACAGGTCATATTCATTGGAGTTCCTTGTTGTTTGCTGATATCCTTTGCAACTGTTGCTGCAAATAATTAACCTTGACGGCTCTAAACCACATGAAAAAATCTTTAGCAACAGTGGTTCCAGGTATCGCTCTCAAAGTGGCTCTGCTTTGCTGTACTTGACCTACTTAATGACCTGGTAATGCTACATTGTAGACTACACGTGTCCAAATCCACTAAAACACAAGATGTATTACAGTTTATTGACGATTGCTTTCACAGATAACCTAAATAATTACATAAATGTATCAAAACCTTAACTTTTGTAGCCAAAGGTGCCAAAAGTACAAAAGTAGGGAGAGCTTTGATTGCAATTCTCCAAAATTTATCCAAAACACTCTACACAGTTTAGTACGTTGCTTCAATCAGGAACGAAAGCTCTTGCAATGATTGGGAAAACACTCCTAAAAGCAAAATGTACATAAAAATGGCAACAGGCCACACACCTGAATACACTTTGAGAGTAACTGAATACCAATCAGTCTTAGCACTACAGACAGACGTCAGGTAAGCTCTCCTTTTTTGTCAGAACTTTGTAAACATGGAGACAGTGAAAGTGAGAGCTAGAGAAAAAAGTATGAGGGGGACTATAACATGAACAAAGAAGTAAACCAAGCAATATATGTAGACATGTTCTTGCTATGCAGATGATATTCAGTTGTATCTCAGTATCCAGTCCCCTTCAGAATCCCCTCCCAATTCACTCATGGTTCTGACTTAAAGTGCTGGATGCATGAGAACTTCCTCAAGTTAAACACTGACAAAACCGAAGTTTCATTGGTTGGCCCCAGATCTTTGTTAGCTCAGTCTCCTGATACAGTGGTAAATCAGTTCTTGACCACCTCGGAACTCCTCAAATTCGGTTCTCGATGCATTTTGACTAAAAAAATTTCTCAGCTCTCGTCGTTTGTTTGTTACTCGGCGCACTTGCTTAAACTTGTATGAGTCTAGCCACCCGACTCGTTTTAGCCGAAACACAATTCATGATTCACAGTTCAGTTCAGTACAGTTCAGATTCAGGTTCACAATAGCTCTTAGAGAAGATCTCTGCAATTTTTATCGGTGTTTTTCTTTGTTTTCACATCACAGTACAGTACTCTTTCCATCTACAGGACTGAAATAAGTCTCCATGAGTCCTAAAATGATTAGTTTATAACAGCCAACCTAAAGCAAAACAGGAACTGAATGCTCCAGAACAGTTTCAGTTAGCTTAGCAGCTATGCTAGTGCCCAGAGTTCACTTTCAATCCATTACTCACTAAATTATTTGAGATTTCTCAACGCTTTAACATTTTATTATAAAATAAAATTTGTGCTCATTACATTGGCCAACTATAGGTTAATGTAACTATTTTAAACAGTAACTTAAAAATATCCATAAATCCTCTATGATGCACTATAGACTGCTCTACCAAACACTCGTTGAACTCATCAGTTCATGATACATTTAACTTATGATTGGTTTGTTGGAACATATCCCATCGTAAACCAGGGACCACCTGTACAATACCATGGCCCCTAAACTCTGGAAATCTCTTTCTCAGTCTGCTCTCCTTTTTCCATTTCCAATAGAAATGTGACGCAGTAGTAGTAGTAGTAGTAGTAGAAATAGTATTATATTTCCAGTTACATTAGGTCCACTTTGGTGGACCATGTCATAAATTGTGGCCTGATGATGAGAGAGGCTGGGAAGAGAGTCAAGCCCAACCTGAGTCGGTACATGGAGGCATCAAAAAATAAACGCATTTATACTGGAGAACAGGTATGCCTTAAACTTTCAACACTAG
The DNA here is from genome assembly GCA_025084515.1 of Ancistrus triradiatus. NCBI lineage: Eukaryota > Metazoa > Chordata > Actinopteri > Siluriformes > Loricariidae > Ancistrus > Ancistrus triradiatus. The sequence goes on along the minus strand of JAJAGP010001654.1, from coordinate 96,451 downwards.
ATTGTACCGCACTGAATGTAATTGTTATAGGTAATTGGTGCATCCATCCTGCAGCACACTACAATACAATGTAGTCCTGCAATATTAGGTCTATGCTCATCAGTAAATACAAAAAATAGGTATAGTTCTGTGAAGTAGCCTACATATAATATTGTTTTCATGCTATAGGACAATTTCTGTGTGTGGTGTGACAGCACAGTATGTAAAAAAAAAAAAAAACCTAATCAATGAAATCATGTTATTGCATCTTCTGCTGAACTGGCAGATGACCTCCTCAGGCTGGAAGGCAACATCTTTTCACCCAAGAACAGGAACTGGCCATTGTCAATCACAACACCATCTGCCTACACTTTGAGAGTCGATCATCACAGATCACACAACATTACATAACATCATTGGAATCAATAACATCAATCTGAAAAACCATATGATCGAGTCCCGTCCATGGAAACCCTATCTTGTGACTTATAGGTGTTGCCGGATGCCAAAGGACACCTCCAGAATTCTTGTGGAGTGAATAATTCAAGTGGTTAGAGCCTTGGTGACCTGCACATTATTAGGCAGGTGGTTTTAATGCTGTGGCTAATTAGTGTAATTGGTTTAGTATGTAATTCAGTGAGCTATAACTCAATATTGTTATATTTGTTGGAAAAAAACTGCATGTTTCTGAAAGGATGTGCATTTATGGTTCATTCCGATATGTATTAGGCAAACCTTTACATATTTTCAATTAAATATGTTTACATTTTAAATAAATATTATGTCACTGCTAATTTAAGTGTCATACGACTTATGGTGATCAGGATACAAATGGTTTTGTGTAATAAGACATGAGGGACCATGAAGCTATGGAATTCTGTATGAGCAGTATTACAGGTTTTTCCAAACGTTTAAACACATTGCCAGAAACTGGCTCAGTACTCTAAACACAAACTGAAAAGAATTAACTACTTTGTCAAAACACCACAAATCTCCTGCAAAATGAAACATGGCACATCATAGGGCACACTCATTCATACACTAGTGGCACTTTAGAGGTACCAGTTAACCTAACATCCATGTCTTGGACTGTGAGAGGAAACCAAAGTAAACTGATGCAGACATGAGGACCTAAATAGACCTTGTTCCACCTGGATCGAACCCAGGACCTTCTCACTATGAGACAACAGTGTTAACCACTGAGCCACCATGCCTCCCCAGTACATGTATATGCAACATAAATGTTACATATTTTACATAGCATGTAGCTTGACACAGTAATTTCACCGATGTAAGTACAATGAGAAACACTAGAAAGAATATCAGTGCAGTACAAGTGTTCAGCTGAACTTAAAAAAATCCCTGGTCAGGGCAGAGGAACTCATGTTTTCCTAGGCCAGGCAGTGAAGGGGAAACACTTATCTATCCCTGGCTTTCAGCTGAGTAGGCCTCTTCCATTGATTGGAGTAGCGATACACCAATGGGTCTGTATGTTTGCAGTCTGAGAGTGTTATAGGAACCAAATTTTGTAAGGTGATGTATGTACAGTATGTATGGTGACCAATATGACATTTCCACCATGGTGCCCAGGAACAATCGCACAGTTATTTACACACACACACACACACACACACACACACACACACACACACACACACATACACTGCCTTGCAAAAGTATTCGACCCCCTTGAACTTTTCAACCTTTTGCCACATTTCAGGCTTCAAACATAAATATATGAAATTGTAATTTTTTGTTAAGAATCCACAACAAGTGGGACACAATCGTGAAGTGGAACGAAATTTATTGGATATTTTAAACTTTTTTTAGAAATAAAAAACTGAAAAGTGGGGCGTGCAAAATTATTCGACCCCTTTACTTTCAGTGCAGTAAACTCACTCCAGAAGTGCAGTGAGGATCTCTGAATGATAAAATGTTGACCTAAATGACTGATGATGATAAATAGAATCCAGCTGTGTGTAATCAAGTCTCCGTATAAATACACATGCTCTGTGAGAGCATCATGAAGACCAAGGAACACACCAGGCAGGTCCGAGATACTGCTTTAAACATCTCAAGGAGCACTGTGCAAGTGATCATATTGAAATGGAAGGAGTATGAGACCACTGCAAATCTACCAAGACCTGGCCGTCCCTCTAAACTTTCAGCTCAAACAAGGAGAAGACTGATCAGAGATGCAGCCAAGAGGCCCATGAACACTCTGGATGAACTGCAGAGATCTACAGCTGAGGTGGGAGACTCTGTCCATAGGACAACAATCAGTCTTACACTGCACAAATCTGGCCTTTATGGAAGAGTGGCAAAAAGAAAGCAATTTCTCAAAGATATCCATAAAAAGTTTGCCACAAGCCACCTGGGAGACACACCAAACATGTGGAAGAAGGTGCTCTGGTCAGACAAACTTTTTGGCCACAATGCAAAACGTTATGTTTGGCATAAAAGCAACACAGCTCATCACCCTAAACACACCATCCCCACTGTCAAACATGGTGGTGGCAGCATCATGGTTTGGGCCTGCTTTTCTTCAGATGATGGGAAGATGGACGGAGCCAAATACAGGACCATTCTGGAAGAAAACCTGTTGGAGTCTGCCAAAGACCTGAGACTGGGACAGAGACCTGAATCCAATCGAGAATCTGTGGAAAGAGCTGAAAACGCTCTCCATCCAACCTCACTGAGCTCGAGCTGTTTTTCAAGGAAGAATGGGCAAAAATGTCATTCTCTCGATGTGCAAAACTGATAGAGACATACCCCAAGCGACTTGCAGCTGTAATCGCAACAAAAGATGGCACTACAAAGTATTAACGCAAGGGGGCCGAATAATTTTGCACGCCTCACTTTTAAGTTTTTTATTTCTAAAATTTTTTTAAATATCCAATAAATTTCGTTTCACTTCACGATTGTGTCCCACTTGTTGTTGATTCTTCACAAGAAATTACAATTTTATATCTTTATGTTTAAAGCCTGAAATGTGGCAAAAGGTTGAATATATATATATATATATATATATATATATATATATATATATATATATATATATATATATATATATATATATATATATATATATATATATATATTTGGACTTGTTGCTGATAACATTTTTTGTCTTTGGTTCAAGCACACAGTGTTTATTTCTTCCAAAAAAAATCTGCAATACTGATTCGTCAGACCACCTACATTTTCACTATGTGGTGGTCCATCCTAGGTTTCTCTGAGCCCAGAGAAGTCGATGCCAACTCTGGACATGGTTAACATGAGGCTTCTTTTTTGCACAGTAACATTTTGGGTGGTATTTGTGAATGTAACTCTGTATTGTCGTGCTTGAAAGACGTTTCTTGATGCAGTGCTGTCTGAGGGATCAGAGATCACAGGTCTTAGAGGGAGAAATATGCAAATACCTTCCAATCTTTTTTTGAGGTACATTGTTTTTAAAAATATCAGCAACTTTTTCTCTCGCATTTGCTGACAAACTCTCCAAATTTTTTCTTCTCAAAGACTTTTGTGGATGCTACTTTTGTACCAAATCATGATTACAGTAACATGTTGACATCACTTATTTGAAATCACATCATTGTTTATTTACTTATTACCTCATTACTATCTCTAAATGTCCATTTCTGTTTTTGGAATGTGTTGCAGTCCTGAACTGCAGGAATGGATGTTGATTAACAAATGAAAGGAAGTTGACAAGACAATACATAAAATATCTTGGGTTTATACTGTCTACAATGAAATAAAAGTCTAGTTAAATGTAATTTTTTCTTTATTTGCATTTTTCATACTGTCCCAACTTTTTTGGGTTGTATTTATAATTTATTACTTTAGACAGACTGTGTTGGACTGTTTATTGACCTGATCAGGGACACTTTCATTTATTTGTAGCTTTTCATATAAAGCTGATAAATTCTTACAAATATTCAGTCATGTCAATCAGGCAATGAAATCGATATCTTTTTAATATAAAACGAAGTGTCTTATTTGTTGTTGTTTGTGTATTCTTAAATCTAAATCTAATTTTGTCTCGTACCTCAGCTGCCAAAATGACAATATTTTACTAAATAAATGTTGCTGATATGGACAGAATGTCATGTGCTCTATTGTTTGTTTTGGGGGAAAAAAAGACATCCACATGACAGACAGGACTTCCTATTCTAATTCTCCCTGTAGTGATCTTCCCCCACGAAGTCAAGCAGAGCTCAGCAGGGGATGGGTCAGATGGAGAGAGAGAGAGAGACAGAAATGGAACATTAATGGGAAAAGTTTTTATAACTGTACACGGACAGGACATGTAGCTACCATGAGAGAGAGCCAGCAAGAGATTGTAGATATTTGAACTGTAAACATCACACCAGGGATTTCAAAAGAGGAAACAGAAGTTCAGAGGACTGTTCCTGCAAGCCTCTTCTGTGTACAGGCATCTTGTTCTGCAGTTCTTTTTACAAGCAAAGGATCCACCCCCAGCTAAACAGAGCATCTTTTCCATTCTATCATTAGATACCTCATACATCTTCCTGTAAGAGTATAGACCACACTGAGTGTCTCATCACTCTGGCATACTAACTCCTGCGCTGAAATCTACGTGTGGGCACAGTTTGCTGGTTTCTTCATCTCAAGGTAGGTGACTAATCTTTTCTTCTTTTATTTTATTTTATTACATTTTACTATAAGGGGGTACATTTCATTGTACTATATATATTTCATTGTGCATGTTAATATATGCATCTTATATGCTAGTTATGATTTTTAAAGAGCTAAAATATTTTTTTATATATTTTTTTATAGACAGGTTTGCTGCAAACACTGAAGATCATGAAGTACCCATATGAGATTACTGATGCTGCTTATTATTATTTTGAATTAATGAAATGCAAAACTATCAAGACTTTAACTTAGTACTTGTTGAGTACCACCACCCACCAAGGAAAAGCATATTGGAAGTGGTGTATTATTTATATGGATCATAAATGTTTAAACTATGGGGTGTAAGGGGCTGTTTTGGGACTGTGGTGGAACAGTGGTTAAGGTATTGCCCTGTAACCCAGAAGCGAGAGTTCAAATCCCACTTCTTTCAAGCTGTCACTGTTGGGCCCTCAAGCAAGGCCTTTAACCCACAATTCCTTGGATTGTAAGATTCTATATAAATATAAATAAAACACTGTTTGGGTTTTTACCTACATCATGTCCTAACAGGATTATAGTTGGATTGTGTTGTTGGGTTATCGCTTATTTGTACTAATATAAGTTAATATCTACTAAGACAAAGCACTTCTGTAAGTTGCTCAGGATAAGGACATCTGCTAAATGCTGTAAATGTAAACACTTAAGCATATGTAATGCACACTTAATAAACCACATTTTATTGACAACCAAACAATGGTTTAATTTAATTATCATAAACGTTTATAGTTGGATGTAATTCTGTTTTGCTATTTGTAGTTGGAAGCCATACACATGGGCTGACAGCCCAGTGTTTCTGTAAGCAGACACTGCTGTAACACACTATAAATCTTAAGTTAAGCCTTTGAGAAGAATTTGACCTCTGTGTTGGAATGTGTTTATGTATGTGAGCTTAACAACAAACATCAACATTCAATCAGCAAATGTGAACAAATGCACTGTGCTGTGAATGCAGCATTAGTTAACGACATGAATAGTGCATAATAAACATATAAATATACTGAGTTGTACGGTAATTTAACATTACTTACTTTCAACACACAATGTACATTATTCCTCCACCATCGCTTAGTTGTTGCTGAATGTGTAAATCATGACGGATTTGCCAAGTATAATGAAAGAGTAAAGCTTCCAATGCCAGTGAGGCTCATATGACACGTTCAGTATCAATGTACTTATCAAACTAACTTTCATGATATCTCATCCTTCTAAGACCCAAGCTTTGATGCATGTTTGATTACCAAGCTATTTATTATTAGTAGAACCATTTTTTTGTCTGTAGGTTCAGCCTGTCATACCTATTGGCCTGTGTGAAATGTTACCAATGAGGACAAAGTTTCTACAAATAAGGAGAACAGGTCTAAGTGAAGCAGAATGAAGGATAAGGAGTGGCAAACCCCAAAATGCAATGTCTTTATATGGGAAGACAGAGACCTAGGAGGTTATTCCATTTTTGTGACGCTTGTGATGTGCATCTGAAATGCTAAAAAGGAAACGAAACTTGTCTTGTAATGACACAAGTGGTTTGGTGTAAGCAGAATCAGCTCTAACAGCTGCAGCTTGGCAGAGGTGGTATTTAAATCCAGGACCATCTGGTCCACAGTCCTTTACCTAAGCCACCACAGTTCCTTTTTTGGGTTGGGTACTAGATCAGACTTTTTTGTGATGCCCTCCATAAACAAAATCGCTAACTATTTAAGGTTAAAAAGTGCAATAATTTACAATATAAGATGTTGGCATACTGAAGAAATACATGAATGTCAAAATAGAATCTCAAAACAGTATTTATTTTAAGTATAAATGTATAGATAGATAGAACTTTATTACAATTAAAATTATTAATATACTTAAAGTGTAAAAATAAAATAAGGAAATATAAAAATAAAAACTATAACAATAACTGAATTGTCTATGTTATACTGTACAGATATGGAGTAAAACACAGTAGGATAATATCTATTAATAGTAATAATAATAATAATAATAAATATAGTACTATAGTATAATAGTATCACAATAGTGGACATTATTAGAATAAAGAAGAACTTTTTTTTTACCTGTTGAAACAATTGAAAATGCTATTGGTAGACAAGCATTGCACCCATTTACTAACATTTCAATGATGTTTTTTTCTTAGGTATGAACCACAGCAGTACCACCCAGGCCCCTGTCTGTGGAAACCTATCCCCTGGCAACAGGACGGACTTCAGCAGTGCTTTCACGCAGCAAGTACTCCCTGTGCTCTACGCTCTGATCTGCGTGGCCGGTCTGATCTTGAATGGCTTGGCAGCATGGATCTTCTTCCGGGTGCCCAGCAATTCAGGCTTGGTGGTATACCTCAAGAACATGGTGGTGGCTGACTTCCTCATGCTGTTGTCCTACCCCTGGCGCGTGGCCAGTGACCTAGGCTTGGGTGGCTGGGACATGAGGTTGGTGGTGTGCCGCTACACTGCTGTGCTTTTCTACCTGGGCATGTATACAGGCATTGTGTTTGTGAGTCTCATCAGTCTGGAGCGCTACGTCAAGATCGTCCATGCTTCCTCGCATGCGCCAGGGCGCTGGTCTTCATGTGCTTCCTCTTATGTGCAAAGGGTATCAGTAGCCAGAGGTCTGGCATTTCTCTCCTGGGGTCTGCTGATGCTCTGCATGCTGCCCAACGCAGTGCTGACCAACCGACCTGGAGCCGATGGCTGCTCTTGCATGCAGCTAAAGAGCACACTCGGACGACGCTGGCATGAAGTTTCTGCCCATCTTGTTGTGGCCATTTTCTGGGTGACACTTGTGATCATTGCATTCTGTTACACATCCATAGCCCGGCATGTGTACCGCTCCTACCGAAGGGTACGGCGGGATGGCAGCGAAGCAGGCCGCAGGTCTAACCGGAGCATTTTCAGCTTGCTGGCTGTGTTTTGTCTGTGCTTTGTGCCATACCATCTTTGTCGTGTGCCCTACACACTGAGCCAAATGTCTGGTTCCAGGCTAAGCATTGAAACCCAATTCCAACTCTTTCAGGCAAAAGAGGCTACGTTGCTCATGGCCTCACTCAATGTGTGTTTGGATCCAATCATCTACTTCCTCATGTGCAGGACATTCAGAGAGTTGTTGCTGCGTAAGCTGTCTACAGCAGAGGTGGAAAACAGGAGGCCCTCTGTAAGCAATGGACTCAGTGTCAGTAACTTGTAGAAGAGAAAGAGATAAAGAGGAAATAATGAAGATGGCAGGAGTTGGTCACTCATGTTGGATCAAAACAAGACAATGTAAAAAAAATAGAGAAGGAGAAAAGCATATGACCAGTGCTGCGTGTGCTGATTTCTGTCCCAGTTTGCCCAACAGTGTGACTGAAAAAGCCACAGTTAGCAAAGAAACAAGCCTGTTTACGTTTGTTTGATTTCAGTAAACATTTTTACAGGTATGTGCAGGGGCCTCAAAGGAAACGTCCAGGCCCTCATTTTATTTGGAATTGTTCCCACCTTCCTACTTGTTAATGAATACCTTGTTTGGGTGAAACAAATAGGTTTTACATGCCATGGAAATTTTAATATGAATATTTTATAAACTGATGGTGTGTTTGTATTGTTGATTGTATATTAAAATATGCAATGATTGCATATTTTCCCTAATTCTCCTTTCCCTGTTTAGTCAGTGTCAGTGCCCAATGAGAGTTTCATGAGTGTGTGTCAAGTTAAGCCAAGTCAAATTTATTTATATAGCACTTTTTGCAACGGAACATTGTCTCAAAGCAGTTTTTCAACTATCTAGGCACACAGACCTAACTGAGCAAGCCTACGGGGACAACTGCAAGGAAAAACTCCCTAAATGTTATAAGGGAGAAACTTTGTGAAAGACCAAAACTCAAAAAGGGATCCATCCTACTTGGGCAGACTACATGTAAGGATTAAGTTACCTACCGTATTTTTCGGACCATAAGGCGCACTTAAAATCCTTTAATTTTCTCAAAAATCAACAGTGCGCCTTTAAATGCGGTGCGTCTAATGTATGAATTAATTCTGGTTGAGCCTTCTGACCTAGAACCGATTGTAGATGGTACACGGCGCTCATAAATCTGTCAAAATGTTTTAGCACGGTCTTTGGTAGGTTACGAAGCTTAAGGCAACCGTAGTGCGCAGCATAGCGGGGTAATACGGTATGTACTTCAGCATTACGGTGTGTGCATTCATTCATTTTCGAAGCGGATTTCAAACACAACGCTATCGGTCACGCAGTACAACATGGACATAGAGCAGCTGCGAGAGAATTCGGTAATATTTGGTATAATCCGGTGTGTTTTATGGTCCGGAAAATACGGTAAATAAAACGTTTATAGTAATAGTTTAAACAGAAGCTTAATATAAACATTAAAGGAGAGAACATATATTAAAAATATAATAAGTAAAACTAAAAATAATAATATATAGTTTGTCGTTTATTAAATGTCACTTTCAGCATCAATGGCTATTTAATGACAGACAAATCGGGCCAATTTAATTGAATCAGTTAACCTAACGCATGTCTTGGGTCTGTGGGAGGAAGCCGGAGCACCAGTGTAAACCCATGGGAGAAACTCCACAAAGGCGGAGTGTGATGTCGAGATCAACTGTATATGGTTCCACAAGGGGGAAGTAAAATGTAATTATGACAGAGTTAAGACACAGCCTGTGAGAGACATTACAGTATTTTTATCCTTTCTGTGATATGTTTCCTTCATTAATGAATTTGATTGATAGACTGTTATGGCTTAATATGAACACTCTTCAGAAAACATTTCTTAGAATTGTTCCCAATAAACATTGAGCAATCTGTGATATTAAACACTAACTTAGATTTTTTTTCTTTCACATTTTGTTCCTGAACAGTCTCCGTGGGGAGCTCCAGAGTTCTCAGAATTCACAGAGCACAGGCGAGCATGTAGACTGAATGATAAAGCTGAGTAGGGGTCACTTTTGCACGCTGCACCACCGGAATACAGACATAAATATTTGCAACATAATTGAACTACACAACTGAAATTACATTCTGGTTGACAGTATTGTGTTAATACTGAAAAACATAAATGACCTTACCCTGTGTAAAAAATGCTTTTTACTTTTTCATTAACACTTAATATTACCAAATACACTCAGCGAGCACTGTGTTAGCAGCACTTACTAACACTAGGTCAAACTCCTGTTTGCTCTCTAAACTCAATTATTTGTGGCATGGCTTCCACAAGATGTTGGAAACATTCCTTTCTGCTCCATGTTGACATGATCCATCACACAATTTCTACACATTTGCATGTTCATGCTGTGAATCTCCTGTTCTACCACATCCCAAAGCTGTTCTACTCGATTCAGACCACTGAATAACAAGTTGTTATGCTTCTGAAACCCATTTGAGATAACTCAATGTGACATGATGCATTATCATGCTGGATGCCATTAAATTTGGTAAATTGTGGCCATAAAGATGCACATGGTTGGCAGCAATACTCAACTTGGCTGTTGTCTTCATGCCATGATTGATTGCTATGAATTGGCCAAAGGGTGCCAAGAAAACATTCCCCACACTATTACGCCAGCTCCACCAGCCAGACAATTGACACAAGGCAGGTTGGGTCCATGAATTCATGTTGTTGGTGCCAAATTCTGACCCTACCATCTGTGTACCTCAGCAGCATTCAGGATTCATTAGATTGATTAGTTAATTACTGTAGCTTTTTGTCAGCTCCTGCCAGTCTGGCCATTCCCTGTTGACCTCTCTCATCAAAAAGATGTTTCTGTCCACAGAACTAACACTCACTTGATGTTTTTTATTTATTGCACAATTCTAGAGTAAGCTCCATAGACTTTTGTCTGTGAAAATCCCAGAAGATCAGCAGTTAAGGGAATACTCATACCAGCCCATTAGGCACCAACAATGATACCATGGTCATGTGATGTGAACTGTATATGAAGCTGCTGACTCCTATCTACATGATTTTATGCATTGCACTGCTGCTACATGATTGACTGATTAGATTATTGCATAAATGAGTAGTTGTACAGGTATTATTTGTAAAAGTTTTTAACTAAAGTCTTTCACCTAAATATTATTTGCTTGTAGTTCTACTACAGTGAGCAGCATTAGAAATATCACTAGCAGCACATCTTGTCTTGGTTAGTGTGGTTTTAGCCTCCCACTGACCTGTTCTCATGCAATTTGTTCTCTCACGCGAAAAGAGCTTGAGAATCTCTACAAATGTATCAGTTGTACTGTTAGACTTTCGTACGGCATTCATTTTTCACAGTTCTTCACAATGTGAAGGAGAGGCAATTGGTGTAGCCTAAATAATTCCGAGGACATGAGGTTAAAACATATTTAGACAAATGTCCAAAGCTGCACAGTTAAACTGCATTTCTACATTGTACTACTGAGTTGTCATGCATGTAATGACATGAAATTATATCTGTTGGAGACATCAAAGTATTCTTACAATTAAATTTGGAAACTGCAGTAACATTTGCTTTTATTAAACACTAGTAAATGTATTAGTTGCAGACAAATCAATAGATTTTGTATTCTATTTTCCCATGATATGGTTGCAGATATATTGGTCACCAGCCTTCACCTTGTAACCATTTGCTTCTCTTTCCCAAACCCTGTAACCCCACAGGCCTCAACCATAGATACATTGTGGAACTTATGGTCCATTTCCAAAATGGTTCCCTATCACTATTTCCTACATTACAGTGGTGCTTGAAAGTTTGTGAACCCTTTAGAATTTTCTAATTCTAAGAGAGAGGCCTTCAGTTGGTTAGAAGTTACCCTGGGGTCCTTTGTGACCTCGCCAACTATTACACGCCTTGCTCTTGGTTGGTCGACCACTCCTGGAGAGGGTAACAAAATGGTCTTGAATTTCCTCCATTTGTACACAATCTGTCTGACTGTGGATTGGTGGAGTCCAAACTCTTTAGAGATGGTTTTGTAACCTTTTCCAGCCTGATGAGCTTCAACAACTCTTTTACTGAGGTCCTCAGAAATCTCCTTTGTTCGTGCCATGACGCACTTCCACAAACGTGTTGTGAAGAGCAGACTTTGATAGATCCCTGTTCTTTAAATAAAACAGGGTGACCACTCATACCTGATTGTCATCCAATTGATTGAAAACACCTGACTCTAATTTCACATTCAAATTAACTGTTAATCCTAGAGGTTCACATACTTTTGCCACTCACTAATATGTAATATTGGATCATTTTCTTCAATAAATAAATGACCAAGTAAATATTTCTGTCTCATTTGTTTAACTGGGTTCTCTTTATCTACTTTTAGGACTTGTGTGAAAATCTGATGATGTTTTAGGTCGTATTTATGCAGAAATATAGAAAATTCTAAAGGGTTCACAAACTTTCAAGCACCACTGTATACATACCTTATATAGCACTATTAGCCTACAGGAAGCAGAATTGCAAATTATTTAAGACACTTCCTTACATGGTTTATATGATGGGAAACAGCAGATTCCATTGCATAAACACAGAGTTCAGTGTAACTGTGCAGTTTTGCGATGTGCCTGATAAGAGCTTGCACATGCTGTTCCTATTAAAAGTACCTAATGAAATGAATATTTTGCATTAAATAGGTATGGATTCTGGTAATTACTAGTGGTTTTGTTTTTATTGAAATATTACAAAGTAATATGTAGATTCTGTTGAAGCTTGTATTGTACATTCATTGTATTATCTATGTAGTGTTTTGTAAATATATTTTTAATTGCAACTATGCAATAAAATTGGTGCAGTTAAGACAATTAATTGTTTTAAATTGCAGTTATTGGCACTCCTGCATTTAATACAATGCAACCTTCCTTGGCAAATAAAGCAGCACTTAGACTTATCCAATAACATCTTACAAGGTTGGAGAATACAGAGTAATACTACTACTACTACTACTAATAATAATAATAATAGTTTTATTTCTTAGCACCTTTCAAGAAACTCTTTACAAATAAAAACAATATGACAAAAAGTCAATAAAACATACATACAATAACAAAACACAATAAATAAATAGAAAAAAGTTTAAAAGAAATTCCAAATAAGTATGTTTTTAAGTGCTTCTTAAAATCTGAAAGCGACATGCAGGTACGAAGGTACAATGGGATTGAATTACAGAGCAACAACACTAAATGCTCTATCTCCAAACTTGCGGAATTTAGCATGAGGCTGAAAGAGTAACTCCATTTCAGCAGATCATAGCACATGAGACAGACAGTGGGAAAACAGAAGATCCGAGAGATATGAAGGTGTTAAATCATGTAGAGATTTGAAAACCAATAACAATATTTTGTATTTAATACAATAATGGACCGGGAGCCAATGTAGATCCTTAAGTATAGGGGTAATGTGTTGCCATGGTCCCTTACCCATGGGTAAGAACCTTTGTGGACGAGTTTTGTACATACTGCAACTTCTTAAGGCTACTGGAAGGAAGCCCAATTAATACAGAGTTACAGTAATCGAGCCTATATGTAATAAACGCATGTACAAGTGTCTCAGCTACAGAGTCGGGGAGATGTAGGGGAGATGCAGAGTTGGGAAATGTTTTTTAAGTGGAAAAAAGCAGTTTTAGTGATACGACCAATATGGCCATCCAAAGAAAGGGTAGAGTCCAAGATGACAGCAAGGTTACTAACCTGAGCCACAGAGGATGTTACAAAACTCGAAATTGTGAAAACTGACTGACCAAGCTTACTGAGTGTAGAAGGGGAGGCAATAAGGATGGCTTCTGATTTACTACTGTTCAATGTCACAGAGTTAGACATCCAAAGTTTAATATCAGTTAAACAACAAACAAGTGCAACTGGTGGCAACACATTTGGAGGTTTAGTACTGATGTAAATTTGGGTGTCATTCGCATAGCAATGAAACTGCAGACCATGTTGTCGGATAATGTTCCAGAGTGGGAGCAAATAAATGACAAAAAGCATTGAACCGAGGACCGAACCCTGGGGTACACCATAATCGAGAGAGACAGTGTCGGATCTAAAACTATCCAGAGAAACAAACCGGTGCCGACCAGTGAGATACGACCGAAGCCAAGTCAAAGACATACCAGTAATCCCAACACAGAATTCCAACCGATGAAGCAACATAGTATGACAAACTGTGTCAAATGCAGGAGTAAGATCGAGAAAAATCTGGATGCTAACATGAAGAGTATCAGTTCCCAACAGTAAGTCATCCATGACACTAACCAAGGCCATCTCAGTACTGTGGTTTGATCTAAAACCAGATTGAAAATGTTCAAAAAGGTTGTTAGAAGAGAGGTGGTCCTTAAGTTGTGGCAACACTACACGTTCTGGTATGTTACTAATGAACGAAAGATTTGAGATGGGATGGTAGCTGTTGAAATCATCGATTGCAAGTCCAGACTTTTGTAAAACAGGAGTAATAGCGGCAAGCTTCAGATTCAGAGGAACAAGACTAGAGCTTAAAGAGGAATTTATGATCTTGGTAATAAGAGGGCACAGATAGCTGAGACATGTTTATACTAGAAGAGTAGGCAGAGGATCGAAAATATAGGTAGTCCCCAAGTCAAGTCAGGTTTATTTATATAGCGCTTTCTACAATGGACCATTGTCTCAAAGCAACTTTACAATTTTAGATTATCTCCTAATATCTACGTCCAATCCCAAATTGAGCAAGCCTAGGGCGACAGTGGCAAGGAAAAACTCTCAGAGTTATGAGGAAGAAACCTTGGGAGGACCAAGTCTCAGAGACCCAACCTCCTTTGGGGGTGTAGATGATAAATCTAAGAATGAAACTAATTTATCTAAACTTATAAGTCATGAAGTCATAGTTCAAATAAAATGTAAACTAGGCACATCGGCATTAAGTAGTCCGATACACAGAGTCACTCTAGGATGTTGAGTCTAAGCAGGAAAGTAGTTGGCGGGACTTTGTCTCCAGATAACTGGAGGAGGGAGAGAGTTACTGCCCTCTGGTGGTCCAGGTATGGTGGGGCTGGAGCTGAACATCATGTGTGGGGCAAGAATTGCTGTGATTTTATTAATTGTAGGAAAAAAAAAAAGTCCTGTACCTTGCAAAAGAAGTAGACGTGCTGGATTGTAAGGTTCACTCAGATGGATCTAAGAGTTCACTCTATAATGTGGGGCCAGGCCATGTAGAGCTTTATAAGTTATAAGACATATTTTGTAATCAATGCAGAATTTAACTGGTAACCAGTGTAGTGCTGATAGAACAGGAGTAATATGATCAAATTTTTTAGTTTGAGTTAGCACTTGGGCGGCTGCATTCTGAACTAATTGAAGTTTATTTATATATTCACTAGAAAATCCAGTAAGTAAAGTGTTACAGTAATCCAAACAATCCAATCCAATAATCTCCATAACAGTACTCTCATCGGTAGGGTAAAAGGCAGACACAGTGGTGCTTGAAAGTTTGTGAACCCTTTAGAGTTTTCTATATTTCTGCATCAATATGACCTAAGACATCATCAGATTTTCAAACAAGTCCTAAAAGTAGAAAAAGAAAAAGGCTGTTTTATAGCCATTCCATGATTTGGGGGTCACACTTGTCATATTTGAATTGTTGTCTTTCCCATATTGAAGGATGACTAAGGCAATCAAAGCAATCCTTTTGACCTTTGTGTCACGTCATATTTATACCCCAGTGAAACAGGAAGTCATGGATTACTGCTTGAATATTCCTTAATGCTCTGTTTTTCAGTGTGAGATTGAGCTAATTCACCAAAGCATGAATTATTTATGACCACAGCTAATAAGACAATTGTGGAGGGGACTATACACTTTGTTTAGTGTTTAAATGTGAAATGATGGCACCATTGTAAATCACTAGCCCAATGGTGCTTGAAAGTTTGTGAACCCTTCAGAATTTTCTGTACTTCTGCATCAGTAGAACCTAAAACATCATCAGATTTTCAAGTCATGTAAATAGATAGAGATAACACAAGTATTTTGTTTGGTAATTTATTTAGTAAGGAATTGATTCAATATTGTATATCTGTGATCACCAAAAATATGTGAACCAATGCTTTCAGTATCAGATGGCTTCTCCCAGGAATAACTGCAACTACACATTTCCAGTAACTTTTGATCAGCTTGGTTCATCAGCTGTTTTCCTTCACAGAAAACAGCTTCAACTCCACGAGGTTGGTGGGTTTCCTCTGAACTGCTTCCACAACATTTCTATTGAAATAAGGTCAGGACTTTGACTTGTCCATTCCAAAACATTAACTGATTTGTGTGCTTACAGTCGTTGTCTTGCTGCATGACTCATATACTCTTGAGATTCAGTTCATGGACAGATTTCATGGCATTTTCCAATAGAATTTTCTGGTATAATTCATTATATAATTATACATTAGATAATTATATAATCATATAATTATATCATTTTTAATTCATTGTTACAGCAATGATGGCAAGCTATCCTGGCCTAGACGCAGCAAAACAGGCCAAAACATGATACTACCACTAACGTTTTTTGTCACGCTTTTGGCTCGGATGGAAACGGGAGGCGAACGTAAGTGCAAGTGATGAAGGTTTATTAACAGTGAACATAGTGAAAATCATACACAGAACAAGCAAACCTAAACTAAGGAGACAAACAGAAACAGCTAACAACCAATAACACATAAGACTACAAACAAGGCTAAGGCTAACAAATAAAGGGCTAATGCTAAGGCAATGTTAATTGACAATCAAAGCAAACAAGGTTAACATTCAACAACAAGGCAAATAAAGGGACTGTGGTGGCCTAGTGGTTAAGGTGCAGGACTATGGACCAGAAGGTCCAGTGTTCAAATCCCACCTCAGCCAAGCTGCCACTGTTGGGTCCTTGAGCAAGGCCCTTAACCCACAATTGCTTGGCTTGTAAGACTGTACCAATTGTAAGTCGCTCTGGATAAGGGCGTCTGCTAAATGCTGTAAATGTAAATGTAAATGTAAATGTAAATGTAAATAATGAAACAAAGCTGAAACATGGAAACAGTAACAAATAGAGGACAAGAGACTAACAACTAGGAACAGAGACTAAGAACACAAAGACAAAGCTCAGAGGACAAACAGGATCAGCAGAGAGACAGGAGCAAATGAGAGCCAAGGCAACCAGGGAGTGAAGAAGCCAGACAAAGGAAGTTCACAGAAAAAGGGGTACATATAGAAGACAGACCAGCAGGTGGCTACAGCCCCACCTGCTGTGTAGGAAGGAGAAAGCAGGGGGAGCTAAACAAGAGCCTTCAGCTTGCATCATCGTTACATTTTTCACAATTCTTATACAGTGGTACCTTGGTTTTCACCGTTACTGTGTTCCAGAAGCCTTGTCTAAAACTGAAAAATAATGACCCAAAAACACGCCAACATCCACAAAGAAATGACTGTGGGAACATAAAATTACTGTTTACAATAGCCATCTCAAACATTAAATTTGAACCAAAATGAATACTTTGGTGTGACCACAAGCACAGACCCAAGAATATCAAGGGTCTAAAAATGCTCTGCATGAATTAATTTGTTAAACACATAGTATAGGGAAGTAATGGATAAGAAATGAAATAATACAAATAAGCCACAGTCAACCTTCATTTTCACAGACTGTCTCTCTTTGAGGTTTGTATTTGTAATTATATATCTGTGTATTTCAGGGTTTCAGAGGTATAGTGATTTTCAGCATATAATTAAATCTTCACAACCATTATCCTTTAATAGCCATAGTGGAGATGCTCATAGTCTGTGTCCAGTGGGGCAAAAAAAGTATTTAGTCAGTCACTGATTGTGCAAGTTTTCCTACTTAGAAAGATGAGAGACGTCTGTAATTTTCATCATAGGTACACTTCAACTAAGAGACAAAATGTCTTGGCTGTGGTTGTGTTTGGAGTCTGACTGTTTGAGGCTGTGGACAGGTGTCTTTTACACAGATAATGAGGGCAAACAGGTGCCATTAATACAGGTAACGAGTGGAGGACAGAAGAGCTTCTTAAAGAAGAAGTAACAGGTCTGTGAGAGCCAGAAATCTTGCTTGTTTGTGGGTGACCAAATACTTTTTATCCACCATGATTTACAATTAAATTCTTTAAAAATTCTACAGTGTGATTTCCTGGATTTTTTTCCTCATTTTGTCTCTCATAGTTGAAGTGTACCTATGATGAAAATTACAGACCTCTCTCATCTTTCTAAGTATTAGAACTTGCACAATCAGTGGCTGACTAAATACTTTTTTCCCCCCACTGTATGCTGTAGCTGCAATATACATGATGATAAAATAATATCCTAAGAAAGATTCTGCTCGTGTCTCAATCTTTGCTGAACTAATCCTATCTGTAATTTACATATGGTTTCATTACAAGCAATAGAAATGTAGTTATCTGTTCAAAATGTAGTTAACAGTTCATCAGTTAAATGTGAGAATGATCTAATGTGATAAGAAACACATGCACGCAGTCCTTGCAGTGCAAGACTATGTTTTGACTTGCAAATCATGCACGAGTACCTTATCAGATTGCATTAAGATTCCTTTTACTGAAGATGTTTTTAGATATCCTTCCTTTTCAGTTGACATCCGGAAATGAGGGGCATATAGTGAAAGCATATGTGGTGCATATGTGGCAACAACTCAGCTTATAATGATCAGGTGAGTCATTTATGAAATATGTAGCCTATTAAAATACAAATCTACATAAGTAGACTTAATCATTATTGGTAAAGTAGATATTATAAGACTGATTGTATTAGGTTTGGGTCAGAGAGATTATTTCAGACAACATTGAAAGTCATGCCAGCTGAAGGGCACATTCTGAATTTGTAAGGAGAGAGGTGTTAGTTATTTCATGATACATTTCTTGCATACCAAAGTCAATGCTTGGATACATATCTCTAAACTGTATGTAGCAGAGTCCAAATTATGTAACGTCCTGTTCGAAATACAGACGATTTAGGTCATTTAATATGGAAAGTTCAAATGAATGAAGTTTTAAAATAAATAAATAGCCAATAGATATTATTCTTAAATGTTATCCTTAAATGACATTTATCCATCACTGGAATACCAATTCAGTCAAAGACAAAAACAATGCCAGAGCTTTTAAATAGGTCTGTATTCATCCATAAAAGGCTTTATATGAGTAAATAGTGGTTAATTCTTAAGTGCAGTTTAATTGTTAAAACATTTTTTAAAAAGCACAAACTGAAACCTATGCTGAAAATAATGGTTGGACATCTGTCCTTAATACATAAACAGATTATTATACTCAGGTAAATGGCAGTAGTATTCAAACTGGTAGCTACGCACAGAGGTTCACAGAATATGTGAAGCTTAAAAATACTGAAATAATTTATGCACAATATTATTAATCAAAGTCACCATTCATGCCCATTCATTTATTTTCTTATCTGTTTAATCCTAGTCAGTATCGCGAGAACCCCAGTGCCTAGCCATCAGCATAGGGCGAAAGGCAGCAACAACCCTAGACAGGGCAACAATTCATCAGTGAATATGAAATAGTTAGCTGCAAATGGTAATTTCTGTATTTAATAGCAGAAATTATGCTTTATTATGTTTTACGGTCACTGTTTTAAAACCGTTTTAATATTATGAGAATGAAACCATTATTTAGACAGTGAAATGATATTGACAATAAAGATGTAGTATTTATATTAATAAGCTTAGTGACATAAGATGAAGGTTAGTTTAAAAAATAGGTCACACTTACATATAGTTTATAGTTACAAAATTGTGAGATAAAAGATTAAGAGGAGAAATTTTGAGAATATATCTGATGCTCCCTTCTAAATAAATGCAGTTTCCTCTTCAAAAAAATACTAATACTAAAGAACTAAAGAATACTAAAGAATACTAATACTAATCAAATATGACCAAGACGAGAAAGTATAACTTTACTTACCAAAATCATGTTTACAGGGAGCTCTTAGTGTGACTAGCCCAGTGCTAAATTTAAATGTCTATAGAAAACAAATACTGATACTTTTTCAGAATCCCTTTTAAAAATCCAGACTACATGAAATACATCTACATTTGCATTCTACTGGTCTAAAGCAAGAGGGGTGGTTATAGCACAAGGTCATTTTTATGGTTGATGAATGTTAACAAATTGTAACACATGGTGTCGCTATTATGTATAAACAAATCAGCTCTGGAGGACTTGTTTCCTGCACTTAAACCACCAGTGAAGTTCACGTAGAGCGAACGTCTGTTTAATTTGCCAGAAATTCAGATCTACACACCTGCGCGCCATCTCTGATCTTCAGCTTCATAGCGTCTGGTACTTCCTTCTGTGATCTAAACATATTTCTTCTGTCGTCTGCATTTCTGTACACCTCATCTGCTCTTTGTATATAATTTGGTCAACTTAGTATCTGTTGTTATTATTATATGTATTGTATATGTAGTCAAACTGAGGACTTGTTTTTGATCTCTGGGTATAGCATTAGTGTCTAGATTATCGAGTACTTGTGTTGTGGCACCTTCAACTGTTTGCATGTTTTGTAATAAGAGCATCTGCCATTTGACTAAATGTAATGAATTAGTGAGTGAAAGCTAAACTTTTACAACGCTTCCTATAATTTGTTTCTTCATTTGCAGATCCATTTTGTACTTCGTCTGTCACCCAGTAATAAATCTTTCAACACCCCTGGCAATCAACAAATGTAGATAGAAGAGTTTATGTATCTGCTTTCACAAACCAGAATGGAAATCATCCATCTCACCACCGATTTGACTGGCACCACAGTGTCCAACACATCAAATACAACAAAGGAGCCATGTGGCCAGACAGGGATGGCAGTCAATTCTTTTTTTATTTTTTTCACCTCTCTAGTGTTCCTTGTTAGTTTGGCATTGAACACCATCACCATGCGAGTGTATTTCTGCTCATCTCACCAATTCCAGTCCAGTGTCACTATCTACCTGAAGAACCTGGCCGCAGCTGACTTTTTCCTCTGCCTTGTCATGCCTTTGCGCATTGCCAACTACGCCAGCAACTCCACTGTAATGAGACGTATTTACTGCACTTTTGCTGCTCCAGGCTTCTACCTAAACATGTATGCCAGCATTCTCTTCATGAATTACATTGCTATCAACAGGTACAGTACCTTACCAACAATGATCATTGGCAAGAAAATGTTTTGAATGTTTGCATCTATTAGATACTACATAATTCTTCTTTTATTTTAAATGATATAGGACATCCTGCTATTAGTCACAGTTTACAATGCGGTTCCTTAGCAGCCTAACTATGAAAATGCAATTTATGCACGTAATAACTTTTTGAATATTATATTCCATTGGGCAACAAAGTTTAAACTTTTCCCAAACTAACCAAAATAGGTGAACCTTATAGCTCTTTATACACAAGATTCAAAGATATTTTGGAATAAGCCTGTATTACTTGTTCATAAATAAGGCTGTTATTACATTTGAACTATGCACAAACTTACAAAATACACAATTGTATTCAAATTGCCTGGTACTTGGTGTACTTCCCTCACCCACCAGATTCGTTGTCGCTTAGTGTCATGTTTTGGGTAAATTAGGATAATTAACAGTATGTTTGGATTTTGGGTTCTCTCCAAACATAAAGATATGTAGGAATGGCAAAAGGCATATGCTCATGCTGTGAGAAGGGTGACGCAACAATTATAGAGGGCCCAACCATTACGCACTGCAGTTGTAGCAGGAAGAAATTGGATTGTATACTAGGTGTTTTGGCATTATAATGGTGCTGCTTATGTGTTTTGAGCCTGCACATCGGAGTGATAGCTAGTGCTCATGCTTCATGTCTATGCTTCATGTTTGTTGGAAAGCTCATTTTGATAATCAGATTGATACTCGTTTGAATCTTGTCTTGGAAACTTGCTTTGAATGCTGGTATGCTTTAATGATGGCTTTAAACCTCGCTTTGGACAGCCACTTGTGTCGCCCATTTTTGGCTCGCGTTTGCTTGTGTATTATTGTGCTTACTTGTGTTTCTGGTGCTGATCTCTACCATTCTGACCCTGATTATTCACTGTCATTTCTTGGATTTAGATGTACAGATAACCCCAAATAAGATTTATACCAAATCATGCTTACAGTCACCTGTTGACATCACCTGTTTGGAATCACATCATTATGTAGATTTTTTACCTCATTACTAGCCCTAAATTGCCTCCGTGCCAATGTTTTTTGGAATGTGTTGCTGGCCTGAAATGCAGGAATAGATGCTTAATAACAAATGAAAAGTTTACCAGAAAAAATAGAAATATCTTGGGTTCATACTGTTCTCAATGAAATATAAGTCAAAGTAATATTTACATTTACAGTATTTAGCAGGCACCATTATCCAGGGCGACTTACAAATGATACAACCTTACAATCCATGGGTTAAAGGTTGCTAATGGACCCAACAGGGGCAGCTTGGCAGAGGTGGGATTTGAACCCTGGACCTTCAATACCTTAACCACTAGGCTACCACAGTCCCACATAAATGTGAGAAACTGCATTTTTAAAAATGTTTTCATGCCGTCCCATGAAAATATCGTCCTCTTATTTGGGGTTATAGCTTTTGTGAATTCTTCAGAGTTGTGTGTACGCATGTCTGCCATTGTTGGATATTTTCCCTTCTTTCTTTTGCCCCTTTTCATATTCTGCCATCCTAACCCTAGACTGGGATATAACAATCAGTGCAACACTTAAATGTACAAAAGCACAGCATGTCAGCATAGTGGAGAAAAACACTGCCCAAGAGATATTTACACACTGAGCTCTAGCCTGCAGCTGACAGGGAAGAGCTACTCAAAAGAGGGCACTGTTTGCCTTTCCCAAAATGTCCAACCATGTTCATGCAGGTCTCTGGTGACTCAGTTATTATTTGTTGTCGCCAGTTGGAAATGCTTGATGAAATTTGATATGAACATATATAGTAGCAATGGGTGTCAGTTAACATCAATATATTTTCAATTGTGATCAGATAGCAAATATGAATACCTTCATTCTGTGAGTGACGTACAACTCCAAGTTGAGTTTCGAGTCTCTGGCAGGAGTCCAAGTCGAGAATCTACTTGTAGTCTTCAAAAGAGAATTTAAGTTTTATAATGTTAGTAGTTACTGATATTGTTTTTTACAAAAGTAAAAGCATCCTAGCTTATCCTGTTTAAGGTCGCAGGGAAGGTTTTTGACCCTAACCCAGAATTACCTATGTATCCAGATACACCTTGGACACGGTACCAGTGCATCGAAGTGTTCCATAAATGCACCACCCGACTTCCATGTTGCAAGTCACCCAGGATTTTAAAAAGATTCAGTTTGAAGAACAGAACTGAAGCGCTACATGCAATAACTGTAGTGTTTTAAGGAAAGAGACAAACCAACTTGAAACAGCTGGTTAGCCTTTAGTTTGTGTTTATGCTATATAGCTAGAATAATAGCTAATCCAGTTGTAGCTTCAATAAGGTTTAAAGGAATATGATCTATAAGCTACACAACCTTCACTTAAATTAGCTGCTGCGCTAGCTAGCTTATATGTTATCCAAACTACATTCTATCCCCTTTGCTATAAACACTGCATGTACTGCATGTAGAATTTCATTCCTTCTGTTTGAGTTGTTGTGACAGAGCAGATAAATCAATAAACTGTGGCCCCTCAGCTCCCCAACAAAGTGTTAGCATTCCCACAGCTACCACCCACAAATATGTACACATAAGAGGACGTTCACATGCAATTAATAAACCGATCATAGTCGGATTTCTACAGTTATTTGACTTTTTCAAGTGGTCATGTTTACAGCATACTCTGATCTACAATGCCAAATCGGAAAACGTATGGAAAATGCATATAACGAACACACACACAGTGCTTCTTCCAGTTACTTTGACTTTTATTTCATTGCAGGCAGTATGACCTGAGATATTTCATGTTTTGCCTGGTCAACGTCATTTCATTTGTTAATAAACTTCCATTTCAGGCCTGCAACACATTCCAAAAGAAGTTGGGACGAGACCAATTTAGAGCTAGTAATGAATAAAAAAAAATCAAAATAATGATGTGATTTCCAACAGGTGATGTCAACAGGTGATTGTAATCATGATTTGGTACAAAAGCTGGATCCAGGAAAGGCTGGGAGTTTGATGAGCAAAGATGGCCAGATGATCTCCAGTTTGTCAACAAATGCGTGAGAAAATTATTGAAATTTTTAAAAACAAAGAACCTCAAAGAAAGCTTGGAAAGGATTTGCATGATATCATTAATTAGGAATTTCAGTGCGTATAGCCCATGATTATTGATCCCTCAGACGGCACTGCATCAAGAATCGCCATTCAGCAATAGCTGATATAACCACATGGGCAAAGGATTACTTTGGCAAACCTTTGTCAAGCACTAAAATATAGAGTTACATTCACAAATGCCACTTAAAACTTTACTGTACAAAAAAGAAGCCTCATGTTAACCATTTCCAGAAGCGGCATCGACTTCTCTGGGCTCAGAGGCATCTAGGATGGACCATCACACAGTGGAAATGTGTATTGTGGTCAGATGAGTCAGTATTCCAGATCTTTTTTTGGAAAAAATGGACGCCACATACTACGGACCAAAGATGAAAAGGACCATCCAGACTGTTATCAGGGTCTGTCATGGTATGGGGTTGTGTCACTGCCCTTGGAATAGGTCATTTACACTACTGTGATGGCAGCAATAATGCAGAAAAGTACACATATCCTGCCTTCAATAGGTCAACTTTTCCAGTGACAACCATGCATTTTTCACCAAGACAATGCAAACCCACATGCTGCACACATTACAAAGGCATGGCTGCAGAAGAAGAAGGTACGGGTACTGGATTGGCATTGCCTGAAGTACTGTCCTGTCCCCAATAGAGAATGTGTGGAGAATTTTGAAACAAAAAATGAGACAACGACAACCCCGTAATGTTACACAGTTTAAGATGTGTTTGCAGAAAGAATGGGACAAAATAACACCTGAAACACTAAATCACTTGGTGTCCTCTGTGCCAAAACATCTTTTAAGTGTGATGACAAGGAATGGCAACATTACAAAGTGATAAATACTTTACCGTCCCAATTTCTTTTGGAATGTGTTGTAGGCCTGAAATGCAGGTGGTGGATGTTTATCAACAAATGAAATGAAGTTGACCAGACAAAACATAAAATATCTCAGGTTTATACCGTCTGCAATGAAGTAAAAGTCAAAGTAAAAGAAACACTGTGTTTTTTATATGCATTTCCCGTACTGTCCGTACTGTTTTCTGATTCTGGGTTGTCTAAAACAGATTAAGAAATCTGATAAAGAAATCAATTTTAGCTCAGTAATTGGACTTCTCAGAGATGGTATACCCATATTACGATTACAGTAGAGTAGCTACTGGAAAAAAACGGTTGCCAGATCTGCTTATTCTTAAAGACTGAGATGCAGGATATATTCAAAAAAATGAAGAACTTGATTATTTAACTGTTAATGCACAGTATCCCAGAAGTTGAAACTGTTCATCTGGACATAGGTTTTGTCGGAGAAACGTTTCGTCACTCATCTAAGTGACTTCTTCAGTCTCAGCTAGTTGGAAAACTTCCCCAATCTTATATACAGCACATTTGCATAACGACTGGTACCAGCACCATTACATAACAATGGGACCGGTGATCAGTTTAATATGCAGATTGACATAGCCATTAACAACAATGGCCACTTGTGCCATTCACACATGACTAGGGAAGGGCTGCGATGGCTGCGATGGTTCAAACCATCGTTCCTCCCTATCAAGGATCTGCACATCTTCATCCTTGAAAGAGTGGCCACTGGCCTGTAGGTGGATGTAAACTGCAGAGTCCTGACCTGATGAGAGAGCTCTTCTATGTTGTGCCAGTTTCGCCAGTGGCTGTTTCGTTTCCCCGATGTACAATTCCTGGCAATCCTCCTGGTACTTAACAGCGTACACTACATTGCTCTGTTTGTGCTGGGGGACCCGATCTTTGTGGTGGACCAGTTTCTGGCGTAGCGTGTTTTGGGGTTTGAAAGCCCCAAAACAAGTTTGGCAAATATGCGTCTCAATTGTTCTGATGTTCCTGCCACATATGGTATCACCATTGGTTTACGCTTAGACTGCGGTTGTTGTTCTCCTTTCATCAATCTGCTGGAGCACTGTTTGGGCGTCTTACCGGCTTTGACAAAGGCCCAGTTTGGATAACCACATTTGCCCAGGGCCTGCTTAATGTGAGATTTCTCTCCATCCTTGGCCGCTGTGTCAGTGGGGACGCTGTCTGCTCGGTGCTACAGTGTCGTTTTGACTCAATTTGGCAAAGATTGCCTTAAACTCGTACGAGAGTACGAACAAACGGCTCGTAAGATGGCTGATTACAGGAACCACCTGAGATTCAACCTCAGATGAAGACAGACAGAATGGGATCACTCCTAAGAGTCTGCAAATGAAATCTTCAGTAAAGGGCCACCGGGCCAACAAGATCCTCCAGAAGGCACAGAACCAGCTGCTGAATGAACGAGTGAGGCAAACCACCTTTACCATTGATGCTTTGAAAGTCAGAGAGAAACACATCCGACAAAGACTTGCATCATGTCTAGACGAGACCACCCTTCAACGTGTGATCAACTTCACAGAAAAGGCTCGGTTAGCACAACATGAAAAGTCTAAAACTAGGCAGCAGAAGAAGTTTGATCTTCTTGCTGCATGCCTGAGACACCGGCGGACGGATGACACTCTCAAAGGCTGGAAGAGAGACGGAGGACAGACACATGTGGATGTGGACAAGTGGGTGAAGAAATTGTCTGACAGACAACTCACCCAGGCGGAGAAAGACATCTTGGCTAAGGGGTTGAATTTTGCTGTGACACCGAGGCAAATACCATACCACTAGTGGAACTGAGTACAGCCACGGAAACAGAATCCGTAAGAACAACATCGGGACATGGAAGCAGAACAACCTGCGAATTGAAAGTCGGATTAAAGGCAGGCTAGGAGGCTGAAACTTTCAATTCGCAGGTGTTCTGCTTCCATGTCCGCGATTGTTGTTCTTCCATACGGATTGCTGTTTCGTGGCTGTAATCAGTTCCACTAGTGGTATTTGCCTCGGTGTCACAGCAAAATTCAACCCCTTAGCCAAGATGTCTTTCTCCGCCTGGGTGAGTTGTCTGTCAGACAATTTCTTCACCCACTTGTCCACATCCACATGTGTCTGTCCTCCGTCTCTCTTCCAGCCTTTGAGAGTGTCATCCGTCCGCCGGTGTCTCAGGCATGCAGCAAGAAGATCAAACTTCCGTCTAACATCAGCAGAGAGGAGAGGAATGCACTCACGACTCTCAGTAAGGATAATGACATCATCATCCTTCCAGTGGACAAAGGTAGGTGCACTGTTTTATTAAACCAGACAGACTACCATGAGAAAATTATGACTCTTCTTAGAGACACTAACACTTATGACCCCCTGAAACAAGATCCTGGTAGTGGGTACAAGAAGAAGGTGATAGACTCTCAGCAATAGGACCACCCTTAACTCAGATCAGGTGTGTTTGCTTCTGGAGCTGTGTCTTAAATCCACCTATTTCACATACAGAGAGCAGTACTATAGACAGAAAAATGGGTGTGCCATGGGCTCCTCAGTTTCACCTATCGTGACCAACCTGTATATGGAAGAAGTGGAAAAGAAGGCACTAACATCCTATTCAGGAACACCACCCAGCCATTGGTTCAGATATGTGGATGACACCTGAGTTAAAATGGTCTCAGGAAGTAACAAATTTCACCGACCACATCAACTCAGTGGACAGACACATTAAGTTCACCAGGGAGGATGTGAAGAACGGCAGGTTAGCCTTCTTAGATTGTGAGGTTGTGATTGGAGATGGGGGACGATTTAAAGTCGATGTTTACCGTAAGCCAACACATATGGATCAGTACTTACTTCTGACTCTCATCATCCACTGGCGCACAAACTAGGAGTCATCAGGACACTGTACCACCGAGCAGACAGCGTCCCCACTGACACAGCGGCCAAGGATGGAGAGAAATATCATATTAAACAGGCTCTGGGCAAATGTGGTTATCCGAACTGGGCCTTTGTCAAAGCCGGTAAGACGCCCAAACTGCTCCAGCAGATCGACGAGAGGAGAACAACAACCGCAGTCTAAGCGTAAACCAGTGGTGATTCCATATGTGGCAGGAACATCGGAACAATTGAGACGCATTTTTCCAAACACGGCATCTCAGTGGCTTTCAAACCCCAAAACACGGGCTACGCATTCCGAAACGGGTATACACCAAAAGATCGGGTCCCAGCAACAAACAGAGTAAAAGTAGTGTACGCTGTACGTGCCTGAGGATTGCAGGAAGTACATCGGGAAACCAAACAGCCACTGGCGAAACGGATGGCACAACCATAGAAGAGCTATCTCATCAGGTCCAGGACTCGCGGTTTAACTCACCTACAGGGCCAGTGCACTCTTTCAAGGATGAAGACGTAGATACTGATAGGGAGGAACGATGGTTTGAACACGGAGTAAAAGAAGTAAAAGAAGCCATTTTTGGAAAAAAGGAAAACGTCCATCCCTGAACCGAGGAGGGAGCCTCAGAGTACACCTCTACCAGCTTACAACGGTCCATCGCAGCCCTTCCCTAATCCTGTTGTGAATGGCAAACGTGGCCATTGTCGTTAATGGCTATGTCAATCTTGATTTAAAACTGATCACCGGTCCCATTGTTATGCAATGGTGCTGGTACCAGTCGTTATGCAAAGGTGCAGTATATAAGATACAACTGCTGAGACTGAAGAAGTCACTTAGATGAGTGACAAAACGTTTCTCCGACAAAACCTATGTCCAGATGAACAGATTCAACTTCTGGGATTTTCTTACCTGGATTATTGAGCATGCATCAAGACGTTAATGCACAGTAATTTTACCACATAAACTTAGGCTTGACAAAAGTAGCATGTACAAGAGAGCACAACAATGTTTTCCTATCTTTCATAGCTTAATTTTCTGTCATGTATCTGAAAATAATCCACACATCTTACAAGTACAGTCGTTCAAGTCGGATCACTCATTTATACAATATGCCAGGACAGCCAAAACACTAAGTAGCTAAACACCAAACTCACCTGTCCATTAGGCTTATTTGAATATAAAGTCCATCCACCGCTCCTTTATCAGAAAATGGTTTGTTACTTTGCTGACCTTGATGAATGATTGCAAACTTCCTTGCAAGTCGTCACTATCTAGCTAAATTAGCATGGGCACAGACAGTGACATTTATTTATGAATGATAAATATGTAGCACCTTCTTCAGGATGCCCAGAAGGGGTAGGCAGCTATGGACCAGCCCCTGTAGTGAAAATCATAAATCTGATTGGTCCGATATCTGGTATGTTTGTTAATAGTCTCACATTACCAAAACCTTCAAAATAACAACTATACTTCTGGGAGTGACTCCATAAAGATTTGTGCAGAGATGTTCACCAGTCAATTCATGCGCGTTGATTATTATTGAGTGTGAATCTGAATCGAGTCTTGAGTTTCTAGAGCCTGAGTCAGGTCTTGAGTTGGAGGCTGGAGCGCCCATCTTTATATGTAGCCTCTTAGATAGCTATGAATAGGATTGTTTGTGTCTCTGCTTGTCTGTTTGTCTGTCTATATGTATGTGTGGGAGTGTGTCCAGTCTTGTGTTTGGTTCAG
Organism: Ancistrus triradiatus; assembly: GCA_025084515.1. Lineage (NCBI taxonomy): Eukaryota > Metazoa > Chordata > Actinopteri > Siluriformes > Loricariidae > Ancistrus > Ancistrus triradiatus. Next base: position 67,081 of record JAJAGP010001654.1, on the reverse strand, counting down.
GAAGGTGATGGCTCTGGGGGTCTTGGTTTAGCTCAAAATTCAATTTTAGCTTACAAACCAGTACATATTACAAATAAAATGGGTTAAGCTGTTTCATGAATTAATTATAAAGATGAATTAATCTAGTAGAGAGACAGGAAGCAGAGCTGGAGGTGGCAGAACTTAAGATGTTGAGGTTCTCTTTAGGAGTGTCCAGGATGGACAGGACTAGGAATGAGATCATCAGAGGGACAGCACAGGTTGGAAAATTGGGAGACAAAATTCATGAGGGAAGACTGAGATGGTTTGGACATGTGAAGAGGAGAGATAGTGGATATATTGGTATGAGGATGTTGGAGATGGAGCTGCCAGGCAAGAGACGGAGAGGAAGACCAAAGAGAAGTTATATGATTGTGGTAAATGAAGATATGCAGGGAGTTGGGGTGAGAGTAGAGGATGCAGAAGACAGGGTGAGGTGGAAAAGTTTAACTTGCTGTGGCGACCCCGATAAAGGGAGAAGCCGAAAGAAGAAGAAGAAGAAGACTGTTGAAATAGGTTACTGGAATCATCTATGCATTAACTTGCATTATTAACTCATTAACCAAATACTATTTCAATACTAAATGATTCATAACAATTGACTTTGGCACAAACACATAAAGGATCATCATTATGTGTACTTGTCAGAAGGTGGCAATTTAGAATTAATTTCATTTACAGTGGAGGTCTCAGAGTTTGAACGTCTCTTCAATCAAACAATTTGGACATTGAATGGTCCATTTGAATTGCTTTTGTCACCCAATTCAAACAAAAATTCCCACTTCGAACATGGACACCTGAGGTGTCCTGGGGTGAACCTGAGGTTCTCAGAAATCTCTTTTGTTCTTGAATTGACACACTTCCACAAACATGTGTTGTGAAGAGCAGACTTTGATAGATCCCTGTTCTTTAAATAAAACAGGGTGCCCACTCACACCTGATTGTCATCCCATTGATTGAAAACACCTGACTCTAATTTCACCTTCAAATTAATTGCTAATCTTAGAGGTTCACATACTTTTGTCACTCACTAATATGTAATATTGGATCAATTTCCTCAAAAAATAAATGACCAAGTATAATACATTTGTCTCATTTGTTTAACTGGGTTCTCTTTGTCTACTTTTAGGACTTGTGTGAAAATCTGATGATGTTTTAAGTCATATTTATGGTCAAATATAGAAAATCCTAAAGGGTTCACAGACTTTCAAGTACCACTGTACATCCAATAAATAGCATGCACTGTCTTTTTCTAGGTATCTGAAGATCGTCCGTCCATTCAAGACTCACAACTTGCAAACCGTTCCTGCTGCACGATTTATGTCTGTAATCACTTGGGCTTCTTTATGTGGAATGGCTTTCATCTACATCATTGTTTTTTTGTGGACATCTTGGGACACTGTTCCAGATATGCCTGTCATTGGCTGCAAACCATTCCACAGCAGCCAGGTTACCGTACTCTACAAGATTTTCCACTGCATGTCTGCATTCATCTTTATCTTTGTGTTGGTGTCTTTGGTTTTGTTATACTGGAGCATGGTACGAAGGCTTCGCTGTGCCCAAACCTCTATGCAGGCTTTAGGAAGCCACCAAAAACTCTGCAAGTCTAAGCGTAACATGCTAGTTCTGGTGATGGTGTTCTGCGTGTGCTTTGTTCCCTATCACCTGGTGAGGCTACCTTATGTCTTCATAAAGTCCCAGTTGCAGGATTGTACTGCACAACAGGCATTTTATATTGTGAAGGAGGTAACAGTGTTGCTTTCAGCACTCAATGCTTGCATGGATCCACTGATATATTTTGTCTTCTGCAAGACTTTTAGGGCACAAATGGCTTTCAGAAAAAACCAATTGTCTGCCAGCCTGAAGTTAAGGCGTGTTTCAGAAGAAAAGAGAAGACCTAGCAGGACTTTCTATCACACAGAGACTAGAGTATCTGCAGAGAGATGTGAAAGTACTGTTTAAACTTAATAGTATCCACTTGTGTCGTCATACACAATATGAACTGTAACATGTTGACCCTTACCTTAAATCAGGTATGATATTCAGAAATGTTTATAGAGATAGTATACTATGTGAAATTTAGATTTCAGAATTAAAAAAATTGTTGGATAATATATAAACTGTGGAATATGATAGTCTAATTGATCTGCAGTTTGTGGAAACAAGGTTGAAAGAATGCAATTCTTCAGAATGTTATTGTCCACTGTGTCACCCTCACAGGTAGTATGTCCTCCCATGGTTGCCAGAAATAGCAGTTTCCTGACCTGATGGACTATGGTAGTACAGTGGTTAAGATACAAAGACTACTGACTAGAAGGTCCTAGTCCCAGAACTGCCAACATGCCAGTGCTGACTCCTGAGCAAGACCCTTAACTCTCAATTGCCTGGTACCTTGTGAGATTATATCAGTTGTAATTATGTGACTATGGATGAGAGTGTTTGCTAAATGCTGTACATTTTGACTTTCACTCCCTAGGGTTCCAGTGTGTATTTCACCCTTCCAGCTGATATTTGGTATTTCACGTGGTAATCTTAGGCTTGTATGCGGCTACTTCTATAATCCATGATTCTCCTACTGGTTTGCATACTGAGTTGTAGATGCACTAACAGTGCTGTAGTAGACCACGTCAGCTATAGCAGGACAAATATTTGCAAAAAATAGATTTGTTGGAAAGTGGCAACCTGGAAAGTGGAAAGTGGCATTGTCATGTAACTGAAAGTTACTGAACCCTTCTCTGTTTCCCATTCTACTGCCATTGTTTGTTAATGGAAATTGCATGACTGTATGCTTAAGTTTGTACATGTTAGTAATGTGTATGGCTGAAATAGCCAAAGGGTGCTTTTGAGTAAATACTGTGAAGCTATGTGATTCAACAGTTGCCATCTTCCCATTTCCTGTCAGTGTTTAGAAATGTGACTAATTGAAATTAGAAATGCATCATTGAAATTTGAAATGTATCCACCTACTGATGATGACTTGATGAGAGAAAATATTATGACTTTAAGTTCAAGAGGAAACATGCTGAGGTGTTTCCCCATGAGCTGTGACACAACTTCCTCAATTTTAGTTCTATAACAGTTTTATTTTCAGAACAGTTTCAGCCTGCACTAGTGCAAAGACAGATTAAATGGGTGGCTGAAAGTATCTGCTTTCTTTACCAGCTACCAGTTGCAAAACTGTGACATTTTGGGGTTTGTGTGCTTAAACCTTTGGCAACGGGTACTTTGTGGTTTTTGTTTTAGAGAATTGGAAAGTTTAGTTTTCCGCAACGTCACTGCACCGCAGCGGTGTAGCTTATGCCTTGTTTTCTCTGAGATATGACAATAAAATCAGAGATTCAACAAAATAGATTATGTTGGACTGTATACATCAACAAATCTAGAAAGAGGAGGACAAGCTTTTCAGCTGAAGATGTGGTAAGGGTTTTTCTAATATTTAAACACTAGATAGAACACTGTGTCTGTTCTCTCAGCTTAAGGGTTGATATGTTTTCTGTATTTGTGTTATATTTGTCCAGCATTTTATACTTGACCTTTTGAAAAAGCTCCGGATTTTCTTAACATAAAAAAAACATAAAACATACTAAGAAATACTGTATATTCTAGTACAGCAAATATAGATTGTATTATCATCTTTAGCCATTGATTTTATGAACTTTAACCATTTGAAACTTCACAGTACTGTTGTCGGCATTTATACTGACATTATTTAAAAATAAGCAATAATACCCATTTTAAGCTTATTGAGCATATAAAGTCATTTCAAACCTTCTTAGCATCCAATGTTTTACTTTCTCACACTATTTATCCTAGCAAAGTATACTTTCACAAAGTAGGTGTACTTTTGATTGGTCGCCTTATATACTCAAAGTACTAAGTTTTCCAAAAGCATAGCAGCACATATATTGTTTAAAAATGGGTAAGTTTGATGTTCATTCACATACACTAAATGGATATTTAGGCACAGATGTTTCACATGTCTCATTATAAAGAGAATATCAGAAACAGCTCATGATCCCAGTCCTACCACCTGTGAAGCATGGGATGATTCATTTGTGTCTGTTGATTACAATGGAAAATGAAGATTTTGCTTCCAGAACACTTTTGGTGTATTTTATGGATTTTGAGCTGCTGATCACAAAAATCACCTTAAAAGATTCTTATCCTGTACTGTTGTGTATATACTGTATAACTTATTTATTTGGTTTTTCATCTTAATTTAAGTGAACTAATGTATTGCACACCAAGCAAACTGTTTTGATCAGTCCAGGCATGCCTCATCATACATACAGTGTAGGTACTATGCAGATGCTTATTCTGGTTGGATGCTTTCAGACAGGTTATAAAATCTGCTAACATTTAAAGATGCTGTTTGGCGATTGTTGACGCACATGTGCTTCATTAAGTAGCATAGTTGGTACAGTGGTGCTTGAAAGTTTGTGAACCCTTTAGAATTTTCTCGATTTCTGCCAAAATATGACTTAAAACATCATCAGATTTTCACACAAGTCCTACAAGTAGATAAAGAGAACCCAGTTAAACAAATGAGACAAATATATTATACTTGGTCATATATTTATTGAGGAAATTAATCCAATATTACATATTAGTGAGTGGCAAAAGTATGTGAACCTCTAAGATTAGCAGTTAATTTGAAGGTGAAAGGCTCATCAGACTGGAAAAGGTTACAAATCCATCTCTAAAGAGTTTGGACTCCACCAATCCACAGTCAAACAGATTGTGTACAAATGGAGGAAATTCAAGACCACTGTTACCCTCCCCAGAAGTGGTCGACCAACAAAGACCACTCCAATAGCAAGGCTAAAGATCACATGGACAAGCCAGAAGACTATTGGAAGAAAGTTTTGTGGACGGATGAGACAAAAATAAAACTTTTTGGTTTAAAAGAAAAGCATTATGAGAAGGGGAAACACTGCATTCCAGCATAAGAACCTTATCAGAGAAGGAGGAAAATATCAGGACATCTGTCCATGAGCTGAGTCTCAAGAGAAGGTGGGTCATGCAGCAAGACAACGACCCTAAGCACACAAGTCGTTCTACCAAAGAATGGTTAAAGAATATAATAAATAAATGACCAAGTATAATATGTTTGTGTCATTTGTTTAACTGGATTCTCTTTATCGACTTTTAGGACTTGTGTGTGAAAATCTGATGATGATTTAGGCCATATTTATGCAGAAATATAGAAAATCCTAAAGGTTTCACAAACTTTCAAGCACCACTGTATACTTAATAAAATGTATCTTCAGGAAGATGTATTACAGCAGAAAGTTTGGCTGATATGTACAGCTGTGTATCATCTGCATAGCAATGGAAACTAATGCCATGTTTACGAATAACTGAGCCTAGTGGCAGCATGTACAGAGAGAATAAAGCGGGCCAAGCACTGACCCCTGAGGCATGTCATACTTCACTCTTGAGAGCTTAGAGTATAAATTATTTACATGAATAAACTGGTACTAGTCGGTCAAGTAGGATTTAAACAAAGGAAGTGTCAATCCCTTAACACCTACAGTATTTTCTAGTCTAGTAAAACATCTATAGTGTCAAATGCTGCACTTACATCTAACAGAACAAGAAAAGAAACACATCCCTTATCTGAGGACATTAACAAGTCATTTAGTACCCTAATTAATGCTGTTTCAGTACTATGATGGGACCTGAAGCCAGACTGAAATGTTTCATAAATTTCATTCCTTTGGAGGTAACTGCAGAGCTGCTGATAGACGGCCTTTTCTAAGATTTTGGGGAGAAATGGTAGATTTGAAATTGGTCTATAATTATATATCACACAAGGGTCAAGATTGGCTTTTTTTTTAATCTGTGGGTTGATAACGGCACACTTAAAGGATTTGGACACATAACCAAAGGTAAGGGATGAATTTAAAATAATTAACAGTGGTTCTATAACACTAGGTATTACTTGTTTGAGTAAACGTGTAGGAACTGGATCTAGTAAACATTTTGATGACTTAGACGAGCTGATCAGTGCGTATAGTTCAGTATTAGTAATTGGGGTAAAAGATTCTAGAATTGATTTACAGCTAATTAAACAGATGTCTTCACTAGTGCTGCATCTGGAAGGTTGCTGAATAGTTTGGTGATGTGATGAGTATCGAGTTTATGTCAAATTTTTTCTATCTTATCATTAAAGAAAGTCATAAAATCATTACTGTTAAAATTACACAGAATGGGAGAATCACTTTCTGTAGGGTTTTTTGTTAATTTGGAGACTGTAGAAAAGAGAAATCTAGGATTATTCTTATTTTTCTCTATAATTGAGAAGTATGCAGCTATAGCTTTAGTGAGGGCATGCTTATACTCTTCCATGCTGTCCCTCCCACCTCCAATTTACTATGTCTCCACTTGTGCTCTAGGCGCCGCATTGTTTGCATTAAGGTATGGGTGTGGTCATTATACCATGGTGCTAGCCTTTTTTCCCTAATGCGTCTGACCCTAGCAGGAGCAATCATATCCAGGGTTGAGCAAAACACACATTTTAATTGGTCATTTACACACGAGATGATTGGGCACCATAGGTGTATTAAATTTTATGTCTGGTAGGTTTTTAATAAACGCAGATGGAGTAGCAGATGTGATAGTGCGCTTGGTGTGATAACGAGGCAGAAGGATTGTATTTATTAAATATAGTTCAAATACTAAAAGATAGTGATCTGAAATCGAATCACTTTGCGGGAAAACATCAAGGTTATCTATATTAATATCAAATGTTAATATTAGATCTAAAGTATGATTAAAGAGGTGGGTTGGTCCCATCACATTCTGAGTGATACCCATGGATTCTAAGATGGACTCGAAAAGAATGTTAAGTGGATTCTGCTCATTGTCAAAGGGAATATTAAAATCACCTACAATTAAAGTCTTATCTGTTGAAAGTACTAAGCAGGAAAGAAAGTTAGCAAATTCCTGAAGAAATTCTGAATAGGGACCAGGAGGGCGGTAAATAGTGATAAGCTGGAAAGAGTGTGGTTTTGACTTCCATAATGATGGATCAGTCAGATTAAGAATCAGTATTTCAAATTAATTAGCCTTGTAATGGGATTTAGTTGTAACATCTAGCTCTTTGTCAAAAATTGTGGCTATGTCTCCCCCCTCCCCGACCATGGGTGATGAGCATGACTGTATCCATGAGGCTAGGCTTTATTTAAGGCTAAGCATTCGTTCGGTTTAATCCAAGTTTCAGTAAGACAGAGAGCGTGTAAGCGTTTATCAGTGATCATTTCATTTACAATCACTGCTTTGTTTGTAAGTGATCTAATGTTAAGTAATCATAGCTTTAGTCTAAGGTTGTTATTCTATGGGAGCTCTCTGTATTTATACTAAGAGTTCTGGGTGACGTTGCATGGCTACCAGCAGACGGTTGGTTAAGCATGATTGTCTGCTGCCTGACCCCTTCTCTGGATAGTCAGCCGCTAACCAATCTGGAAATAAGACTATGGGCAATGGTGCAGGAGATGAGAGCAGCACCCTCCCGAGTGCGATGGACACCATCCCATCCTAAAAGGTCAGACTTACCCTCAAAGGCTGTCCAATTGTCTATAAAGCCCACGTTGTTTTCAGAGCACCACTTGGACAGCCAGCAGTTCAGTGACCATAACCTGCTGTAGGCTTGGTCACCTCGCCACATTGGGATGGGGCCAGAGCACACTACAGCATCGGACATCGCCTTCACCACGCTAACCACCTCTACAAAATTAGCCTTAGTAACTTCTGACTGGCGAAGGCGTATATCATTAGCCCCTACATGAATAACTATCCTAGAGAATCTGCGGCTCTCGAGTTCACTAAGACTCGTTAAAATGTCCGGTAACTCTAGTTGCTGGTGTCCCTAAAGGGGTAGCTAGTTTCACGTGCCATAAAATAGAGTCACCTATGACCAGAGCTCTTTCAACAGGCTGCTCAGTGGGTGCATCACTGAGGAGGGTAAACCTGTTGGACACGTGAACAGGTAAAGAGTGGTGCTCTCGTGGGATAGCTTTACGACTACGTCGCCGAACCATCACCACTTGCCCTTCTGCGAGGGCGCTGTGCATGACCCCAAAAATAGTGTCCCTTTTATAAATTTTTCAAGTTAAGCTTGAAAGCTGTCCTGTGACACAATGGCAATGTCTTCAATACTCATTGGGTATGCATTACAAATGATAGAATATACAATAACCATTGTTGAAACAAATAGTTCAACAGTTACATCTGGAACATATGTGGTGATCTAAAACTATTGCTGCTGCTAATGGGAAAACTTAAACACTTAAAAAAAAGTTAATGGTCATCAATCTGAAGTTTTAGAACTGCCTACATCCTATCCCATACTCTTGGTCTGGTGATTCACTTGCAATAGATCAATGACAACAACATTGCAGACCTAAAATACTACGTCAATGGAGTATTTTTGACTACCTAAACTGAAATTCACTTACTGAAGGCCTATTGTTCACGTGATAAAATGTGTAGATAGCCTTAAATTAAAGCTTAGACACTGCATTTTAACTTCAAAGTTATTTTACCACCTCCAAATAAAAGATTAGGCACCATGTTTCCTGTTGTGGCAGTTTGGTTGTATTTACTAAAGACTAGCTTGGTCAGTCATTTAAGTTGCACTTACAAATTTTGAAAACTGAAATAAATTGTTAACATGTAACATTTTAACAAACAGTTAACATTTTGTCTCAACAGGTTTCCATCCTGATTTACCAACAGACAGAGGAAATGATTTGACTGCAAGATTGGTGGCTTATTCACCACTTCCTTTTTGTCAGTCTGCAATGACGTCTAGTGAAGACACGCATTTGCTCAGACTCAGCTGACAACCAGACAACAAAGATACGACAAAGAACAAATACTGCACATATTACCTTGTAGAGGACATTGATTTACTCAACACATTGGTGGAATTGTGGGACATACTGCAAGAATTTCACTCCACCTCTTGTCAAAAACACCCAGTCCACAAGGTTTCAAAATGAAGGACGAGCACTGTGTGGTAAATGACAATATGGTCCCATTTGCCACAGTTTACATCATTATCTTCCTCATCGGTATGACTCTCAGCGTGGTGGCGCTCTGGGCATTCATATATAGTAGAAACTCTAAGAAGTCCATGAATGTGTACCTGATCAACCTTCTGACTGCTGACTTCTTGCTGACATTGGCACTGCCAGTAAAGATCACCCAAGATCTGGGTGTGGAATCTCAGAGACTAAAAATCTTCCACTGTCAAGTAAGCTCACCACTCATCTACATCAACATGTATGCATCCATCACCTTCCTTGCCTTTGTCAGCGTGCAACGTTACCTCCAAATCTCCCACAGTTCCAAGCTGTTCCGCCTGCAAGAGGTGGGCTTTGCCATAGTGATGTCAGTTGTAGTCTGGCTGCTGGTGCTCTTTATAAACGTTCCCAACATGGCCATTCCAATCAAGGCCAATATTTCTAACAGCACTTCTGTAACCTGTGCAGACTTAAAGCAGACAATTGGCAAACAGTGGCACATACTGTCTGTTTTTCTGGGAATGGCAATCTTCATTAATGCCTCTGTAGCTGTGCTCCTGTCCAACTGCCTTGTACTGAAGCAGTTCTGGGGCAAACGTGGAGGAGACCCACAGGAGCAGGCTAATGCTCACCATGCCACTCTCAATATTGCTCTGGTGACAGTGGCTTATGTTGTTTGCTTTGTACCGTATCATGCTGTACGCATGCCTTACACGTTTACACAGAATGAGGTGATCACTGACTGTGATGTGAGGAAGCACCTTTTCTTAGCCAAAGAGTCCACTTTACTTCTTGCCATCTTGAACTTGTGCTTTGATCCTGTGCTTTACTTTTTCTTCAGCCATTCATTCAGAGAGCAGATCACACAGGTTTTTACTAAAATGAGCTTATCTAACAGAAACCCACCACCTGACCCAGATCAAGAATTGCAACTGCAGCCAGTTGCATGTTAATATGAAAGAGGAAACCACATATGTGTGTCACAATATGTATTAGGTTCCTCGAGTCTCATGTCAGGATATTCAGTAGAAGCACAGAACTGCATAGTCCACTTAAACTGCAGAAACATGCAAAGCAATCAATGTAACTTATAGAAACATTTCTAAAGAATTCACACCCAGAGATCCTGCCATGCTTAAACCCAAATGATGCACAATATTTGATCTGACACCTAATAATGTTTTCTTGTTGATATAGTTTGTCACATTTGTCATTCTATATACTGTGTAATATGTAAATACAACTACGTACATAACTCTATATGTTACTTAAGGAAAATGGTGTTTATGTTTGAAAATCACAAAATAGACAACTGACAAAACTGAAGAACAATGTAATTTATTAAATGTATGTATTTAAGATAACCTGCATACATTACTACTGTAATTATTTGGGGAAAAAAACACACAATCAGTTTTACTTCTTACAAACTGGCTCATGAATTGTACATCTATGCTCTATGTTGGCATTCTGTTTACTCAATATCTTTACTCTTTTGTACCATTATTGTTCAGATATTGTGCCAAGTGCATTTTAAACAATCATTTTTACTTTAAATAAATGGGTTGATAACATCACACTGGCTCACATGTTCCTTCAAGTGAATGAAACAGACCATAAAAGATATGAGAATGTGATTGTTTAGCTGGCATTAAAAGTATTGTTACATAATTATTGTTATATTACATAATAATCATTCATAATTAAATTAAATAAGAATTAAATAAGCAATTAGTAAATTTGGGATGTATGGCCTATATGTGATTGGTATTCTATATCTGTAAAGCTTCATATTATGAACCTGTTTGCAGTGGGTGTAGCTGAAATAACACAGATCACAAACTAGAAGAGGTCTCTACATACACTATATAGATAAAGGTTTGGACACACCAAAAACTTACACTCAAAACATGGATATTAGTATTGATTTTGACCCCCACCTTTGCTGGTATAAGAGCCTTTGTTCTTCTAAAATGGCTTTCCACTAGATTTTGGAACATGACTGTGTGGTCGGCTTCTGATGTTAGACATAAGTCCTGGCTCACTTTTGACATTCCAGGGCATTTTCAAGGTGTCTGTTGGAGCTGAGCTTAAGTTCTCAAAGTTGGCAACTCACTATGGACTCTGTTTAAGGACAGCAGGGCAGAAAGTTGATGAACTGACTTGTTGGGAGCTGAACCCTACAAATGTGTCATATTAAGAGTTATTGGGGCATCAGTTCAACCCATTCTAATGCCACTGTTTGTCTATGGAGAATCCAGAAACATATGCGTTAAACTATGAATGTGTTAAAAGTGAGTGGTTTTGAAATAGCAGAGCTCAATATTTAGAAGGGTTGTGCACAAACATTTGTGTATATATTGTACTTTTGTTTATATAATGTACTGTATATGGTCCCACACAAACTGGTGTTATCTGGTGAAAGAAGGCAGATACTGGTTCACAAAAGTGTACGATGGAAAAATGGCTGAGTATACATTAAACTGATATGTTTATAAATCTTGATGGGTTTTAGCACATTAGAATAATTTCTCTGACTGTTGAACATATACCACTCTTTGCAAATAGAGGTACTGAGCAGGGGAGATATGAAGTAGAGAGGTATGTGTTGGTTTAAATCGGAAATGTGGAACAGAGTTGTTAACCTTATCAAGTAAAACTAACGTAAATAGATGACAGTGAAACAGGTGTTTGATAATGTTTATATATACACGTGTTTGAGCAACATTGTATGAAACCGGAATCTTTAGTACAAAATAAAGTACATTGTATGCTTGCTTACTTAAGCATTAACCAACTTGCCTACTTGGCAACATTTTGGAGTACGGCATTCGGGGGTCCAGAGCCTATAATGGAATTGGTAAGATGCACCTGAGCATGTACCCTGAATGAGACGCCAATCCATTGCAGGGTTGAATAGGCATCTGGACTCCCTCAGAAACTATTGTTTGTGATTGTGTGAAGCTTAACCCAGCCAGAACTCATCACTGGATCTCAAACCCAGGCCATTGCCATGTTGGAATTAGATACTTAAATACTTGTGCTTGTTTAATTTCATGTGCAAAAGGTTTCATTGACATTTTGTATTTGTTACTTCCACATTTCAGAATGAACTGAAACTTCAGCTGAATATCACAAATCTGGTATATTATCCTAGCATATTTATTCAGATTTTCTACCTTTACTTTTACCTTTACTTGTTTCCAGTAAATAATAATAATAATAATAATAATAATAATAATAATAATAAAAACAAAGGGAGATTCTGAGACTTTTTATGAGTCATCCGTGGTAGTACATCAGAGGTTTGAGAAGTGTTAACACCCACTGGTTATTTCTCATCACTCTGTGTCTAGACAAGTCATAAAGACTAGGGTTATTTAAATTATAATATGGGTTTTTCCATTTCATATGTTGGGTTAATGTAGGTTTGCATTTACACATTTACAGGTAGAGTAGGAAGGGTATCCAAGAAGAAGTGCCATAGTAAATAAATAGTGCATTATACCATAGTAAATAGTGTTATTTGATTGATTTCCCTTACCTCAACTCATAAACTTGAGAAAGCAATTCTTAATTATTGGAAGCACATATAAACATGTTGCAGTTTACAAATGTTTACAAATGATACAAATTTTTCCCTTTAGTTTCATATAAATTCAGTGAAAATCAGCAGGAAGCAAGTCCTGATGTCCACTACACAATCATGTTGTTTTTAGAGGATGAAAATGTATCTTACAGAACTAAAGCCTCTGTAGGTTTTATTCTTATTAAATTGAATAAGAATAAAAAAAGAATATTGAATTAAACACCTCAGATGGCTGTCCCCCACAGAGGACAAAAATAATTTGCTGGGTCTTAGCAGGGTATGGTAGCTCAATACCGTGTAAGCAAATTTGACATTAACTTTGTGGTACAAATGTAATTTTGACAGAATTAAGTAAAACATTTTGTCAATCTCTGATTTGCGATTTTTCTGGTACTTCATCAAGTAAATTGTGTTATCTTGTCAGCGTCTCTTATTGTCCTCTTCCTAGTAGATTCATATACAGCGCTGGTTGTTTTAAACTTCTTAACTGGACATAGAGGGCCTCATTCATGAAACTTTCATAAAAAGATGAGAAAACTGTGAGTAAACATCAGATTAATTAGTAGAATGTGCGTATGTTAATGAATATCAATAGATCGCAAATGGCTTGCACATGCACGTTCCTTTATAATTAGCATGCAATTATCATAATCTACACCTACGAATAATTACCGTGTTTGGACTGAGGAACAAGGCAAAAATCCTCCAAAATGTCTCTGAAAAAGCAAAGAAAAAACTATTCTGATGCCCAAATCAATGTTTGATTGAGCGGAGTGCATTCAAACTGGCAACTTTTATTTTTGAGAATCCAAAGTTGTGTTTCAAGTCCTAAACAAAGTGGCATGACATCAAATTACATGCACGCTATATGAATAATATACAATCTTCTAGTCAGTGCTTAATTTGATCCTTTAATTTTGATCCTACCGAAAGAAGATCTGGTACCTCCACCTTGGTACCTATTTGGAGCACTTATATTTCGAAACATATTTGTGTAGATTCAGTACCTCTGTGTTTTTATATATAAAATACAATGAAAATGATCAAAATTAATTACTTAATTTGGCTTAAATGGTACTTATTTGTGTGTAATCTCATTCAGTTGGTTCATTCTCTTTGTTAGTAACTGGATTATATCATCAGTCACGTATTGCACGCTTATGCTATCATGAGGTCATGATAATTCCCCAACTCTATCTTAAACTAGTCTTAAATTAGTCTATCTTAAACTTCTCAAAGCTAAATCTATAAAGTGGTGCTTGAAAGTTTGTGAACTCTTTAGAATTTTCTAGATTTCTGCATAAATATGACCTAAAACATCATCAGATTTTCACAGAAGTCCTAAAAGTAGATAAAGAGAACTCAGTTAAACAAATGAGACAAAAATATTATATTTGGTCATTTATTTATTGAGGAAAATGATCCAATATTACATATTAGTGAGTGGCAAAAGTATGAGAACCTTTGCTTTCAGTATCTGGTGTGACTCCCCTGTGCAGCAATAACTGCAACTAAACATTTCCTGTAACTGTTGATCAGTCCTGCACACCGGCTTGGAGGAATTTTAGCCCATTCTGCCATACAGAACAGCTTCAACTCTGGGATATTGGTGGGTTTCCTCACATTAACTGCTCACTTCAGGTCCTTCCACAACATTTCAATTGGATTAAGGTCAGGACTTTGACTTGGCCATTCCAAAACATTAACTTTATTCTTCTTTAACCATCCTTTGGTAGAAGGACTTGTGTTCTTAGGGTCGTTGTCTTGCTGCATGACCCACCTTCTCTTGAGATTCAGTCTGTGGACAGATGTCCTGACATTAAGGTACGCGACTAAGCGGAGCAGTTGAGACGCTGGCAGGTTCCAACCAAACTGAGGTTTATTAAACACAAGATCCAAACCATCACCGATAACACCACTAACATAAACGTAACGCATACCACCCTGAACGAAAACCAAAAATATAAACAAACTGAGATACCTTCCAAGGGAACGCAGTGCAAATGTGGAGCTAGCGTGAGGCTAACGCTAAGCTAAGCGACACGCAATAGGCGAATGTCCAGGAATAAATCCACTGAGGCCGAGAATGTAAAGTAAAGTAAATCCATACACAAAACGAAGGCAAACGAGACAGAATCAGGTGGTACGCTTGGGCGGCACCAGGATTATACTTCACCTCGAACATGACAAATAACGCCCCTTATAAAGGGCAACACACACCTGTGTTCAATCCGCAATCCTCTGTCCCTAAGGAGGATGGTCCGCGGAAGTCATGTGGCCACCCAAAGACTCAAGGGTTATGTTGTTCCTCTCTGAAATCACCAAAACCACGGTAAGACCATGGAGTGTGACACTGACATTTTCCTTTAGAATTCTCTGATATAAATTACAATTCATTGTTCCATCAATGATGGAAAGCCGTCCTGGCCCAGAGGCCCAAACCATGATACTTACACTACCATGTTTCACAGATGGGATAAGGTTCTTATGCTGAAATGCAGTGTTTTCCTTTCTCCAAACATAACACTTTTCTTTTAAACCAAAACAACAAAATAAATCATTCTTCCAGTAGCCTTCTGACTTGTCCACGTGATTTTTAGCAAACTGCAGACGAGCAGCAATGTTCTTTTTGGAGAGCAGTGGCTTTCTCCTTGCAACCCTGCCATGCACACCATTGTTGTTCAGTGTTCTTCTGATGGTGGACTCATGAACATTAATATTAGTCAATGTTAGAGGGGTCTTCAAAAAGTCTGGGCTGGGGACGGGGCGTACTGCTTATTGAACTGGGACACCAACAAAATTTACAGTTGTACCCCTCTGCTTGTCAATCAATCATAGGGCATAAACCTAAGGATGTTAAACACTACAAAAAAGTGATTTAAAACTAAAGTCTGGGTGTTATTCTGCCATGGATGAGAAATGAAGAATTAACACTAAAATTAACACTAAAGATTTTTTTTTTAATTAATAGCATTAAATTTGTTTGTAATAACGTAACTGATGTGTTTGCTAGATTAATGAATGCCTTTGCTTTAGTGGTCTAAGACGTACTTTTGGTAGGTTATACAGCAATAATAATAATAATAATAATAATGATAATAATAATTAGTGGCTAGCCAAAAAAAGCTCAACATCTTGCTTCCAGCATAGATGACATTCTTTGAAATATTTGTAGATGTCCTTTACTCCATGTGAAAAGCCGAAATAAACTTTCTCTGACTGACAGCGATGGAAAGATGGAAAGCTGGGAAGATGGAAAGATGCTGGGGCATTATGGGAATTGTAGTGTCTATAGTGAATATGCATGGCATGTTCTGTAGTTCTGCTCAGCAATCGAGGACAAACTTTTTTATTTTTGTGGGGAACAGCAACATTTTAAAGTGGGTCTGATGATGCCACTGGCTGGGGACAAGGACAAAATAGCAAAGTATTGATGTTTAAAACATTTTAAAATGGAAATAATAACGATTTTGGTGCCTACATTTGTTGGTGACTCAATGAATTATATTTTTAATATCTAAGCTATTATTAATTAATTAATTTTTAACCTGGGGATGTAAAAAATCGTCCCTAAATGTGAACAATGCTTCAGTTACATTTTGTAAGAAATAGCAAATATTTGGGAGTGTTTTTGTAAAACTATTATTTATTTTCTTAGAAAAATTGACATTTAAATAGTAGACCAAATGTTTCAATCTTTCTGGAACGACTGAACATACGAATAGGTTTAATAACTACAGGTGATACGTATAAGTTGCAAAATAGCGCTATCTCTTGGACAGCCTTTAGCATTACCTTTTGTAAAGAATATGGAGAGGCTCCAGGGTCGGTGTTCCACCGTATTCTATGGTTGTGGAATTGTGGTACTCTAGATGGGGCTGTTTCGCATTTTTAGAGCTTTGTATATGCAATCATCGCTTTAAAAAATGTGTCACTTTGTTAGTCGGTATAAATATGTGATGACTTTTGGGCTCAGTAGTCCCATGAACCACATGTTAACAAACGCTGCCTTAGAGGACTAACTAGCAGTTCGTCACCAAGCAAGTCTATAAATAAATTTCTTCAGTTTATGAAAAAGCCTTAAGAGCAGGAATAATCCGACGTTATAGGCTATAACTCTCGACCCTGAAATCTTGTGTTGTAAGGTATGGATAATATGATATAGATAATACTTCACAACTTGTTTTAATAGTAGACTAGTTCATTCAGTAGAAATTAAACACATTTTTCTATGTTTAACTGCTAGGTGGCAATAAAGGCATCTTTTCCTCTTTCACTGCAGGAATGGGCAAACGAAGCATAAAAGTTAGGCAGAACCATACATGCGCGGCACTGACTGACTGAAGTCTTATGTGGCTTCCCAGAGACTCAACGTAAGACTGTTTTATCTTCTCTTTTCTGTCAGTGTGGGGGTAACATTCATTAGATGTTAGATAATGTGTAAGTGCAGAGGTGCACGTACACATTTCCTTTGCTGGATCACATTCACATGAAGATACGATTTGGTCAGCACTGGATGTGCATGGATAATATGGATGATTGAAAAGATTTTGTAAAGATTGGGAAGAAAAACGTTTATGAATGTAACATGGGTAGGGGCACTGCTGCATTTCTGAGTTTATTTTCATTAAGCAATATTTTTTCCATTAGTATGAAGAGACTGAGTAAACACTGGGATGTTTGTATATGGTGAGTAGGCTATGATGTAACCAGCTTGTTTGTTTAACATCATTAAGCATCAATGGCTATTCACGACAGTAACAACTTACATGGATACTAGTCACTCACATTCATACTGGGCCAAATTAGAGCAACCAATTTACCTGTTGTGCTGTTGTTGTTTATTAGTTTTATTTAACGTGGCCACCCAGGAAAAAATGTATTGTGAATTTTCATAGTAAAACTATGAATTGCTTGAGTTTTAATGTGAACTTTCACAGTTTGACCATGAAGTTCACAGTTCTACTATGAATTTTTGGTGGTAATTTGGCCACTTCATGGTACTACTGTGAAATTTCATAGTACAACTGTACAATTGGTGGACTATGAACTGACCATGAATCATTTCACAGTTGTACTATGAATTTTGGTGGTAATTTGGCCACTTTATGGTTCTACTGTCAAATTTCACAGTACATTTTTCCTGGGCATATTCATGACAAACAAGGGTAGGGGAGAGTGGGGACAGTTGCATCACTTTTTGCTTTTTCTTTAAATTTCTCATAGACTGCTTGTATTAGAAAGACAATTTTAATACAGTAAAACCACATCTCCCAGCTTCCCGCCCACCCTGCTGTAACACGTGTACATGTGGTAATATAGTTGCAATTTACACTTGAAAAGAAGTAGTCAACAGGGGCAGTTGCAAAATTCATTGAAATGTAATAAAATCATTGTTTAATATCATTTTGCCTTTACTTTATTTTATTTGTGCACTGACAGAGTCTTCACTAAATTAATTTGTCCGTATAAAGACCAAGATTACTAAAATGAAAACCATATTTTCAAGTAACATCCATGGTTTTGGTTTAATTATTACAATCCATTAAACTATAAAATTATCAAAATCAAAACTCTGATCAAAATCTTTTAGCTGTGAGATGACTGCAGTAACCACATGCACCACCGTGCTGCCCGAGATGGAGTATAATGGTCTCCAGCAAGAAACACAATAACCTTTTGACTGCTTCACATGTCATGTGAACACTAGTAACCAGTATTCCACAAGGACAGCCTTATCTTTCTAATTTGCAAGCTTTGTATCCAGCCAATAGATCTATCTAGTACTACTTCATGCTCCAGTGATCAAGTCTGTTCTACGCAAAGGCTGAACCTGAAAGTTAATGATTAAGCCGTAACTGTACACAACAGCTGACATGTTGAACTTTAGGGCAGCTACACTATTTGAGAACCAGTTCCCTTTCCAAGGCACACAACTAGAAAAAAGGAAAAACGGTGTAGAAAGTGAATGTTCGTTTTTCTCATGTAGTCTAACCATAAGCAATTGAGGTATTACACCAATGCAGTATAAGTTCAACCAGTCCACTGCTGAATGAGATGGAAAACACCTAGAGGTTGACCATTAACTGCTTTTATTGATTGCAGCTTTTTCTCTCCATTCTGCCGGTTTTGCGCAGCCAGTGGATCCTGATGCAAAGTTCATCCTTCTGTGCTGTACAAGCTGAGCTGTGACTTCTGTGTGGGGCTGGAGACATCTAAAGACTGATTTGTCGTTGTTGGTGGAATGAAAAGCACTATGGCAAAGTCTGGATATGGCTACTATCGGACTACTATTTTTCTTGCCATGTTTGTGGGATATACGTTGTATTACTTCAACAGGAAGACCTTCTCATTTGTTATGCCATCAATTATGAAAGAGATCCATTTGGATAAGGATGACTTGGGTAGGTGCACATGTCTGCTGCTGCCAGCCTGTAATGATTCGTTGTGCTCGTAGTAATAAATTAGCTATGTCAGTTGAAAGTGGTGTCTCCTGTACACTTCTGTATCTTTGTATGCATCGATTTCATTCTAGCTGTGCATGCTGTATGTCTGGAACTTCTAATCAAACCAAAAATGTCAAACAATTTAAATAAGTAAAATCAATCAGCAGTTACAGGAAATAGGAGTCATTTTCTCATAACCTGTCTCGTCTGCTTCAGACACTCCAGCTGAAATGTAATGAACAATTATTGTTTTGTTTGTGCACACTGCAGGTCTTATCACAAGCAGCCAGTCACTGGCCTATGCCATCAGCAAGTTCATTAGTGGGGTGCTCTCCGATCAGATAAGTGCACGATGGCTTTTTTCTACTGGCCTCTTTATGGTGGGTGGCATCAATGTTCTCTTCTCACAGTCCTCAACTGTAGCTGTATTCTCTGGTCTGTGGTTCCTGAATGGACTTGGTCAGGGATTTGGTTGGCCCCCATGTGGAAAAGTGCTGCGTAAGGTATGGTAGTTAACTTCATGACGTCTTGTTAGTCATCAGACTGAGATTCTGTGATAACTGTTGAATAGCAGCTGTTATGTCATTTAAACCCACTAATCCTGGTCAGGGATGGCTTCCAGAGCCTTCCCTGGAATTCATGGGACAAAGGTGAGCATAAGGCCTGAACATGGCACCAGTCCATAGCTGGATAGGGGTCAAAG
This sequence comes from Ancistrus triradiatus, assembly GCA_025084515.1. Classification (NCBI taxonomy): domain Eukaryota; kingdom Metazoa; phylum Chordata; class Actinopteri; order Siluriformes; family Loricariidae; genus Ancistrus; species Ancistrus triradiatus. The sequence goes on along the minus strand of JAJAGP010001654.1, from coordinate 47,296 downwards.
GATGATCCCATCCACCCCTGTCTAGCCTCACCTCTCTCGCTCAGACACGACCAGTCATTCCTGACTGATGGCTGACATGGCCAGAGGGCACCATTGGGACTAAAGCTAGAGTCATCATGGTGGTGAACTAGTGAATTGCATTGTGATTTAATACATAAAATGAAAAAATGGTGAAGCCTGGATATGGCTACAGTCTGATTATTTTTCTTTCCATGGTTGTCCCACTTGCTCCTATTTGATATACAAATGTATTTTTATTGTCTGTTAATTAGGTACACTTACACATTAGTTACATTCATTATACATTTCATCAGGACCAATCATCATATATACGCTTTCTAGCCATTCAGCATTTGCCATGCACAATCTGTAAGCTACCCACTACCACAGCTTTTACCACCAAGTGAAAAACAATACATTTGATGGTGGACCGTTTTTGGACAGTAGTAACACTAGTAGAAGTAGGATGCTCTTCTGATGGCAAGAGCAGCAGCTCTGCTGGGATTCACATAGTCTATATAGTTTTGGGATAATTATGTTTCGTAATGGCCTCAAATAGTATCTCAAATTTAGTAAACATTCACTATATAGACAAAAGTTTGTGGACACCCAAAAATTACATTCAAAACATGGGCATTACTCTGGAGTTTGCCCCCCACGTGTGCTTGTACATCTAAAAGACCACTAGATTTTGGATCACTAGATTTAAGGGCAGCAGTGGAAAAAGTTGATGAACTGACTTTTTGGAAGTGGAAACTTACGAATGTGTCATGTTTTAGTGACTAAGTTATTCAGTACAACCCTTTCTGCTCCCACTGTTTGTCTATGGAGAATCCAGAAATGTATGCTTTATATTATGAATGTGTTAGAAGTGAGTGTTGCTGAATAGCAGAGCTCAGTAATTAGGAGTGTCCACAAACTTTTGTCTATATATTGTGTTATATTGTGTATATGTCTTTAACTATAGTTAAAGTAGTTAGTTAACTATAGTTAAAGTCTAATTAACTATAGTTGCATGCGCATGTAATATCAGTGTCACTGTTGTGCTGGGAAAAAGTCCATCATCCAGAACATATCTGGTCAGTGGTGGTCCTGTTGGGGATCTGTATCATTATTGAATGGGGTAGAGGGTGGCTGATGAAATGTGCAGAGCAAAAGATGGACTGTGTTCAAAAATTGTATACAGAATGTACCTATATGAATGGTGTACCTGATGAAATGGCAAAGTAGGTAGTGTATACTGTGCAATTTAGCAAATGTGTTTTTGCTTGCAAATCTTTCTTCACCATATTGAAAGCCACTTGTCTGTGTTCATCTCTGTAGTGGTTTGAACCATCTCAGTTTGGAACATGGTGGGCAGTGTTGTCCTGCAGTATGAACTTGGCTGGTGGGATGGGACCAATCATTGCCACACTGCTTGCTGAGAACTACAGCTGGAGGTCAACTCTGTCTGTCGCTGGTCTGACTAGTGTGGTCATGTCCGTCTTCTGCCTGCTGGTGATTCGGAACGAGCCTAGTGATGTTGGCCTGGCCAATATTGAAACTAGTGCAAAGAAAGGCAAAGCAGGTTTGTGCATGTGTGTCTACTAATAAAACACGCATTCAAATTTATGAATGGGTTAAATTGAGCACTGTCCAGTTTACTTGCAGTCTCATTGACGCAATGCACTGCTGATCTTTTGCTAAGATTTCATCAGAAATCCATTGATAAGAGGAGAAACCAGAGCACAACCACTTCATGATATCTGCTTTTAGTTTATATGTGAGGATTTTGTAACAAATAAGTTGGTGTGTTTTTGACATCTGGTCACGTCTATGTTGTGTTTGTGCATGCTCTTTGTAACAACGTTGCCTTACTTCACAAGTTTGAACTCCTGGATTCATTGAGCAAAGGTGAATGTGCAGGCTTGTTTAGTGTGCTCGCTTTGTTTATTGGACCTTGTACTGGTGTGCCTTTCACGTGAGGCACACACCGGAACAGAAGTGAACTCGGTTGTAACAATTTGGGGTCGACTGTTGGAGGAACAAAACTGGATAGTCCAATTACCTGTTGACTGTCAATAAAAACGTATACCTCCTTACACACGAAACATCTACGTGCGTGTGTGTGTAATGTGTGTGTTGTGTGTGGGTGTGTTATAATAATATATATAGTATATATATATATATATATATTACACACACACACGCACGCACAGTGGTGCTTGAAAGTTTTGTGAACCCTTTAAAATTAATAACCTACCTAAAAGTAGATGGAAGGAAATTTTTTGAAGGAAATTATAAAATATTACATATCAGTGAGCGTCCAAAAGTCAAGTCAAGTCAGATTTATGTATATAGTGCTTTTACAATGGAGCATTGTCTCAAGCAACTTTACAAGTTTAGATTATCTCCTAATTTAACTTTACATCCAATCCCAAATTGAGCAAGCCTAGGGCGACAAGTGGGCAAGGAAAAAACTCCCTACGTTCTAGGAAGAAGACCTTGGGTGGACCAAGACTCAAAAAGGCGTTTTTTTTTTGTTTGTTTGTTTTGTTTGTTTTTGTTTTGTTTTTTTAGTGCGCCTTTAAATGCGGTGCGCCTAATGTATGAATTAATTCTGGTTGAGCCTTCTGATCTAGAACCGATTGTAGATGGTACACGGCGCTCATAAATCTGTCAAAATGTTTTAGCACGGCCTTGGTAGGTTACGAAGATTACGGCCACCGTAGTGCGCAGCATAGAGGAGTAATACGGTATGTGCTTCAGCATTAGGGTACGTGCATTCATTCATTCATTTATTTTCGAAGCGGATTTCAAACACAACGCTATCAGTCACGCAGTACAACATGGACATAGAGCAGCTGCGAGAGAATTCAACATTAACGAATCAATGGTACGGAAGTGGAGGAAGCAAGAAGACGCCCTGCGCCAGGTAAAGCCAAACTGAGCTTCCGACGGAACTTAAAGTTTTTGTTTCATTTAATGCGTCTTATAACCCGGTGCGCTTTATGTATGAAAAATACGGTAATATCGCTTTGTTCTTAATTAAGGTAAAGCAAGAATGAGAATTAAAGTATATGGTGTCAGGAGTGGCTCAGCAGTTAAGCGACTGAACTTTTTGAGAGCGGGTTGAGGGTTCAAGTCCCAGCACGTCCATGCTGCCAAAGTATGTGAACCTCTAGAATTAACAGTTAATATGAAGGTGAAATTAGTCAGGTGTTTCATAAATGGGATGACAATCAGTTGTGAGTGGGCACCCTGTTTTATTTAAAGAACAGGGATCTATCAAAGTCTGCTCTTCACAACACATGTTTGTGGAAGTTTATCATGGCCCGAACAAAGGAGATTTCTGAGGACCTCAGAAAAAGAGTTGTTGATGCTCATCAGGCTGGAAAAGATTACAAAACATTGCATTCCAGCATAAGAACCTTATCCCATCTGTGAAACGTGGTGGTAGGATCAAGGATTGGGTCTGTTGTGCTGCATCTGGGCCAGGACGGCTTGCCATCATTGATGGAACAATGAATTCTGAATTATATCAGAATTCTAAAGGAAAATGTCAGGACATCTGTCCATGAACTGAATCTCAAGAGAAGGTGGGTCATGCTGCAAGACAACGACCAAAAGCATACAAGTTGTTTCTTCCAAAGAATGGTTAAAGAAGAATAAAGTTAATGTTTTGGAATGGCCAAGTCAAAGTCCTGCCCTCAGTTCAATGGGAATCTCAAGAGAAGGTGGGTCATGCAGCAAGACAGAAGAATAAAGTTAATGTTTTGGAGTGGCCAAGTCAAAGTCCTGACTTTAGGCCTATCGAAGAAACCCACCAACATCCCAGAGCTGAAGCTGTTCTGTACAGAGGAATGGGCTAAAATTCCTCCAAGCCGGTGTGCAGGACTGATCAACAGTTACAGGAAATGTTTAGTTACAGTTATTTCTGCACAGGGGGGTCATACCAGATACTGAAAGCAAAGGTTCACATACTTTTTTCCACTCACATGTTATGTTGGATCATTTTCCTCAAAAAATAAATGACCAAGTATAATATTTTTGTCTCATTTGTTTTAACTGGGTTCTCTTTATCTGCTTTTAGTATTTGTGTGGAAATCTGATGATGTTTTAGGTCATATTTATGCAGAAGTATAGAAACTCTAAAGGGTTCACAAACTTTGCAGCACCACTGTATGTATGTATGTTTATGTACACACACTCACTCTTTTACTGTCTTTTAAATTCCAGGGTCAAGTAGGAATGAGAGCACCTTGAAGGAGTTCCTTTTGTCCCCATACCTGTGGTTGCTCTCATTTGGCTACTTGGTGGTGTTTGGAGCCAGGACAGCTTGCACTGACTGGGGTCAGCTCTTCCTCATCCAGGACAAGGGCCAGTCAGCACTTATGGGTACTGTAGCTTCTTCATGATTACACAACAGACTACCGGTAACACTGTGAGAATTAAAAAGCTTGGACTATGTATTTTTTTTATTTATTGATGTCAGTAAAACAGGTATGCACAATTTAACATCCATCCGATCAACGGCCAAGTGCTTACAGTTATAATGAATTATAATAGGATATAAAAATCCGCCTTGTAATAATCTTTCTGATTATGTTGCGGCCATAATCGGACACAAAACGACAAAAAACTGTAAAGAGAACCCAGTTAAACAAATGAGACAAAAATATTGTACTTGGTCATTAATTTATTGAGGAAAATGATCCAATATTAGTTAGTGGCAAAAGTATGTGACCCTCTATGATTAGCAGCTAATTTGAAGGTGAAATTAGAGTCAGGTGTTTTCAATCAATGGGATGACAATCAGGTGTGAGTGGGCACCTTGTTTTATTTAAAGAACAGGGATCTATCAAAGTCTGGTCTTCACAACACATGGTTGTGGAACAAAGGAGATTCTGGAGGACCACAGAAAAAGGGTTGTTGATGCTCATCAGGCTGGAAAAGGTTACAAAACCAACTCTAAAGAGTTTGGATTTCACCAATCCACAGTCAGACAGATTGTGTGCAAATAGAGGAAAAATTAAAGAACATTGTTACCCTCCCCAGGAGTGGTCAACCAACAAAGATCACTCCAAGAGCAAGGCGTGTAATAGTTGTCGAGGTCACAAAGGACCCCAGGGGAATGTCTAAGCAACTGAAGGTCTCTCTGTTATTGGCTAATGTTAATCAGAAGAACACTGAACAACAATGGTGTGCATGGCAGGGTTGCAAGGAGAAAGCCACTGCTCTCCAAAAAGAACATTGCTGCTTGTCCGCAGTTTGCTAAAGATCACGTGGACAAGCCAGAAGGTTGCTGGAAGAACGTTTTGTGGATGAATGAGCCCAAAATAGAACTTTTTGATGTAAAAGAAAAGTGTTATGATTGGAGAAAGGAAAACACTGCATTCCAGCATAAGAACCTTATCCCATCTGTGAAACATGGTGGTGGTAGTATCATGGTTTGGGCCTGTTTTGCTGCATCTGGGCCAGGACGGCTTGCCATCATTGATGGAACAATGAATTCTGAATGATATCAGAGAATTCTAAAGCAAAATGTTAGGACATCTGTCCATGAACTGAATCTCAAGAGAAGGTGGGTCATGCAGCAAGACAACGACCCTAAGCACACAAGCCGTTCTACCAAAGAATGGTTAAAGAAGAATAAAGTTCATGTTTTGGAATGGCCAAGTCAAATTCCTGACCTTAATCCAATTGAAATGTTGTGGAGGGACCTGAAGCGAGCAGTTAATGTGAGGAAACCCACCAACATCCCAGCGCTGAAGCTGTTCTGTATGGAGGAATGGGCTAAAATTCCTCCAAGCCGGTGTGCAGGATTGATCAACAGTTACAGGAAACATTTAGTTGCAGTTATTGCCACAAGGGGGGTCACACCAGATACTGAAAGCAAAGGTTCACATACTTTTGCCACTCACTAATATGTATTATTGGACTCATTTTCCTCAATAAATAAATGACCAAGTATAATATTTTTGTCTCATTTGTTTAACTGGGTTCTCTTTCTTTACGTACTTTTAGGACAAGGGTTCATAAACTTTCCAGCACCACTGTATAACACTTAAGGATTCGGACACGGTGGCATTAGGGATGCTGTGTAGATGGTAGCGTTCCTCTCATGTTTTATAGTGGTATCTCTGCTGCATTTATGTATCATCTGCATGCAGTTTCTTGTGAAAATACTTTATATGGCTCCAAAATGCACCCAAAGTAATGTTAGTGACACTAGCAGCAAAAAATAAGAAGATGCATCGATCTGGACCGCAAGGGAAGGTAATAAGACTGCATGAAGGAGGAAGAAATGTAAACAATCGCACATGATTTTGGGATGCACTGTAAGTGTTTCAAGTTTTATAAAAGATACAAAAAGGAATTACTGTACAGTACTAATTGTTTTCATATTGTGTTTTAATATTATTGTGTAAAATAAAACAATATGTGCAAAGTATCTAAAATATAGTATTTAGTAACTGAAGGTATCTTGCTCTATGATATAGTCTAAAAAGACTGTGTGACTGTGGTAATGTCTGAGCAACGTCCATTTCAGTCAACACCCTGTTTCACAGAACGTAAAGCAGTTGATAAATGCTGCATACCTGTATTTATTACATTTGTTCAGTCATATCATATGTATTCTTATGTAACTCTCTTACACCTAGAGAAGTTGTGACAGTAGGTTTGTTAGTTTGCTGTGTGAAATGAGCACCTTTTCACAGGCAGTTCTTACATGAGTGCCCTGGAGATCGGGGGGCTGGTGGGCAGTTTAGCTGCCGGATATCTGTCTGACAGAGCTGTGGCACAGGTGAGATCATGTTCCCACTGACTTCCATCCAACTCTGGATAATGATCCATAAATCTTACCATTCTTTAAATATTTGGTTTCTGTAGTGAAATGTGTGATTTTAATCTCCAGCAAGGGCTGCATGCATATGGCAACCCCCGGCATGGTCTCCTCCTGTCAATGATGGCAGGGATGTATGTCTCCATGTACCTTTTCCGCAGCAGTGTCACACAAGAAAGCTCAAATGTGAGTTCGGACCATTTTCAGTCATTTAATGAACAGATAGAGGTTGCAACAGTGTCTTTAACAATAGAATTTTTCCAAAGGTTACAGCTGTTCAAAAAGCAAGAGCCCAAATAAGCAAGCCAGAGGTAACAGTGGCAAGGGAAAACTTTCTGAGACACATGGGAAAGAATCCATGAGAGGAACTGAACAGCATGGGTGTATGTGTATGAGATATTACATGCACAGTGTAGGATGTTGTGAATACGAGTCTCAAGAGAATAAAACAAGTTTAGTTGAACTGTAACAGGAGGTGAAAGTCTCTGGTGCTTCGTCTGCTCCATCTGTAAAGCAGATAGAGCAGATGGCTTCAGAAGAAACAGGGAAGTTCAGTGTACATAAGATAATCATCCAAAATGACCCTACTGAACCTGCTCAGTCTACTAGCCTATAGGAAGTAAACTACTTTCCCTCCAGTATTCAGTATTTTTCAAATGAGGACCGTCTGTACACAGATTTGGGAAAATACTTTGAAAGTAGTGGTGGGTGAATACATTGTTCAAAATGCGTTCGGTAGCGTATTCTGTTACAATACATAAAAAGTAATATATTCAGAATACTTTTAAAAAGTAATATTCTAGGTGATTAATTGGCTAACTGCCTTTTGCATATACACATAAATAATACAAATCAACTTCAGTGGACTGGAAACTTATGAAAGAATTGAAGTTATATTGAAGTACCCATGTTTTGGATGTAATTTTTTTTTTTTTGTGTCCACAAACTTTTGTCAATATTGTGTGCATGTGTGTATATGCATGAGAGAGCTTTTAAAAATGTAACATGGACTGAATACAGATACTCCATTTTTGTATTCAGAATACATAACTCCATTACTTGTATTGCATTACACTCGAACCCTGTCTGTATGTCATTCTATATTGAATACAGAGCCCCCTATATTGAGTCTATATGAATCAGAGTACTAGCTGTTTTGCCGTGTATGGTATTATTAATTGTGTATTTCAACTTACCATGCAGGTTTGGATTCTCTTTCTAGCTGCTGCATTTGGCTTCTGTTCTTATGGACCCATTGCTTTGTTTGGAGTAATTGCAAATGAGAGCGCTCCCTCCAATTACTGTGGAACATCACATGCTATTGTTGCCTTGATGGCAAATGGTAAGGCTTTTTGGTTTTATGACGATTTTATGGCAATGGTAAGGTTTATTGGTTTTTGGTTGTTTGACGCTTTTAATTACATATTTACATTAGGGGTGGGCAGTATGGCCAAAATCACTGTACAGTAATGCTGTACTATAATGTTCTTGCCAGTTGGAGGTTTCCTGGCCGGCTTGCCATTCAGCACTATTGCAAAACATCACGGCTGGAATACAGCATTCTTTGTAGCAGAAGTAACCTGTGTGGTCACTACAGCTGGCTTCTTCCTCCTCCGTAACATTCAAACCAAGATGGGACGTTCTGTAAAGAAGAGTGATTGAGCAGCAGTACTCTGTGAGCTTTTTCCTACACTCTGGGATTATGAACAACCATTTTCTTAGATACTCTGTTTGTTACCACTTTATATGCCTGAATCAAAACCCATTGTTACACACCAAGGAATAAACGTAGCTCTTATGGTCCCAAATCCATTCATTTGCTAAAATTCTGTAACATTATTCACCCTCTGTCTGCGATGATAATCTTTGGGTATATTATTTAGGGTTAAGTTGTCTGAAAATTATCTTCAGGAATAAGTGTGTGAAGTTTATGTAGTAGGGCTGCACAGTAACAGTATTTTGCTTAATATTGAAATCGTGATTATTGGAATAATTTAGCCTTATTGGAAACATAGTTTAATTCCAAGGTTTATTTTCTAATCAATAGAACAATTGTTGTTAATTGCACATTATAGTACAATTATTATATTAAAATCAGAAACCAGAAAAATGCCAAACTGCTGTGATTGGTCAGATAAAGTAAAATTTATTCGAGTTGAATTGACTGAGTTAATGATTGGGGAAAAACAATTAGTTTTGTAGTCCTGTCATTAATTAAATGTATGTAAAATCAAAAAGGTGTATATGTTCTAGTATTAAAAAAAATTATTTAAATATATTTTCCAAATGTCTGACTGGTGTGCTATACACGTTGCAGCCATTCCACCCAATTCCCCATTTTCTGATTTTACATTTTCTCAGTATGTAACTGTTTAAAATCAGTATTTGTATAAAACACCAATCATATCGAGAGGAATAAACTTCACTTGGTACATCACCACGTTGATGATAACTGTTCGGGGTTCTGTTTATTTTGTACTCAGGCATAGGAATTATCTGACTGGAATTTAACTCCGTTTGATGGTGTTATAAATGTGTACATATGGCATTTTGAAAATTAAAAAAATGTTTTTCAGTAACTATGACAGTACTGGAAGCTGCATTTGTGCTGTACAGACTAACTTTCCATTGTGGAAGAGAACAGTTTTTACATTGTACAGTATAATGTAATAGTTTTGTCAAGTGTGGTTGAAATAAACACACCATGAAGTGAACCAGAAACAAATGACTTTGATTTATGAAATAAATACGCATTTTATTTCAGCAATTATAACAAAACTTGATGAGTAAAGTCCATGGAAGCAACTTGAGACAAGGGCTCCTACTGTTCCCATTAACTTGCACCAAAAATGCATCCAGTTCTGGTGTTCCATGATGATGAGGCAACTTTTCTGTTAAGTGATCCATACAACTGACACACCAGAGATAATCCATATTATATTACATACATGCATGAAATGTGCCATGCATTGCTGTGGACGTTCAACCTCAGGAACCTGGCCCAAATGTACCAGCCTTCTCTGCAATTTCCAAAGCGCTCTTCAGGTTTTGGTCAAAAAGTTCACATCTGGGGGAGAAAAAGGAACAGATTATAGTGTTTAATAGAATACACCAGGTGCTCTGCTGGTGCTGCAGTGTCATACACTAACCCAACACCGCAGGGACCCAGGTTTGAGTCCCTATGTTGGGACAATTGCATACAGACAAGACAAGCTATGCCTTAAGTAGGAGAGCTCCCGTCATGGGATCATCCAAGTACTCTAACAGCAACCCCCACCCTGTCCTGCGATGGACTGACATCCCATCCAGGGCATGTTTATGTCTGTTCTCCAGAGCCCTCACACCCTAACCAGGACAAAGCACAAAAATAATCCACCATAAATATCACACTGACCTGATGGGCATCTCCAGAGAGTAGAAAGGATTCTTTAGGGCAAAATCGGAATAGATTTCATAGATCTTCCTGAGGAGCATGTCAATGCCAGACTGCCGAGGATCTGCCAGTACAATGAACTTAATCCCTGTGAAAATTGAATTCAATCAAAATGAAATCCCAAGTCCTTCCACAATGACCCAATTAAAACGTAGTCATAAGTGTCTTACAGGTGCTTCAAAATTACATTCCAGGTTGTTCAAGGACATTTTAAGCTCAAAGTCCAGGAACAAGTGATCACCAAGCAATAGCATCATTTTCCAGGCAGGCAGATTGAAGCTGTATTTGGGCATTCATGAATGAATTAATTACATAGAACGTGGGACAGTGAGTGTCAGGTGTTAGTGTTGGTTGTACTACTTCCTGACGGCAAATGATGTATTTTCAAAAAACAGTATATTAATACATTTACTAATTAGACAAAGAATGCTGTATTATGAAGTTATTTCTTTAAGCGGGCTATTGTCCAGCTTTTCTAGTGGATAACTTACAGAAATCAGATACGAATGTCACTTGACCCTTAGGTGTTCTGAAAGCAGTGCAGTTTAAAACACATCCGTCTCCAGCATTTCAATACCCGAGTCCCCAACTCCAGGGACAGTTGTGAACCAAATAGCACAGAGGCCTGTGAAAGAGTAAACGTTATAAATGACGTAACATTTTTCTTCATCCACAGTGTCAGAGTGGCTACAGGTTTCTCTCCAAATAAGCAGCAGCCACACTGGATATGCTTGTTTAATCAACTAGGCGTGGTCTTCAATTAAGCAAGACTATTTGAGAGTAGGTGCTAATTATTGGCTGGACTAAAGACCAGCAGCCACCACCAGTCCTTGCGGTTGTGGTCTCCCAACTCAGCCACACTACCATTTCACGCCACTGTTTCAGCTGCCTGAACTGTCACAGTTACCCCCCCGATGCAAATGTGTTTTTTGGAGTGTAAATTGTTTTCTAAAAATGACACACCAGGTTCTAATCCATATTATCTACAGACAGGGCAAATGTCAAGAGAACCCACTCGGAAGAGGTTTCCCATTCGCATTTTCCTGAATTTAATACGATATTTTGTAGAATTAGAGCATATACTCAGAAATAACAATTTATGTGAAAAAGTTAAACTTTCAACAACAAAAAAAGAAATGCATTGGGGTATATGTTTTTTTTCCCTCTTTTTTTGCTGACATGGACGGGTGTTGTTTAAGTGATGTGGACCGTTGATCTGCTTTATCTGATTTTCAAGTGTACACGATAAATGTGCTTTAGGGTCAGAGGGATTGTACCAAATATTAGTAATAATTTTTTATAGTAGTAATAATTTTTTTTCTTTCAAAGTTCAACTTTTCACTTAAAGCCTGTGAAGCATTACATGATTGGTAAGGAAAAAAAAAAACCATTGTTATTTAAAGTTGAGAGAAAAATTGCAAAATATAAGCATTTTCACTAGTGTGTCGGACTTTGCGTCCCCTCTATAGGAAATGCATCTCGGATTGCTTTTTGAATGATTCTATCAAGAATATGTTTACCACAGCATTGTTGGCTGTTTACTTAAGATGCTTCTTCAGATTTTGGTCAAACTTTGGGTATTGAATCCCAAAAAATATGAAAACATTTGGTCACATGTATTGGTTGGTGGAACGATTCAATGCTTTGCTTAATTACACCACGTGTAGTGACACTGAACCTGATGGGCATTTCCAGACACTAGAAAAGGACTCTAGCGCAAAATGTTAAAAGTTCACTTTTTGCTGCAGCTAAATGGCCCAAATGCATCTATTTGATGAGGGTTCTTCAATTGAACAGAGTTCATATTGCTGGATACATTCAGTGTGTTTCTCTGGACACGGCAAGCTATATTGACAATTACAGTAAAGTCAAGTCAAGTCAGATCTCTTTATATAGCGCTTTTTACCAAATGGAGCATTGTCTCAAAGCAACTTTACAATTTACGATTATCTCCTAATACTACGTAAAATCCCCAAAATTGAGCAAGCCTAGGGCGGACAGTGGCAAGGAAAAAAAACTCCCTGAGTGTTATAGGAAGAATAAGGAAAAAGAAACCTTGGAGGCCCAAGACTCAAAAAGGGACCCAACTCATTGGGCGGCGTAGGCATTTAGCAGACGCTCTTATCCAGAGCGACTTACATTGATACAATCTTACATCCAAGCAGTGTGGGTTAAGGGTCTGCCTCAAGGATAGCAACGGGTGGCAGCTGGAGAGGGGGATTTTGGAACCCTGGACCCATTCTGATCCATAGTCCAGTATCTTAACCGCTAGCTACCACAGTCCCACCAAACTGATCAACAACTACGAACAGTAGAAAAATTTTACAGTCAAAAGGTTTTCATATCTTACTATGGTGGTTTATGTTGTAGTTCGATTTCACTTTGGCCAGACCATAGCAGAAAAATGATTCATGCGTCACGTTATAGTCCTGGTTCCTTAGCATTCACACTGGTTTTACAACATCAAAACCAAAATAAGGGACATTACTGCTGGACAGCTTTTATGACGTTTTTGTGACGGAAAACCGGTCAAATGTTCAAGTTCCCCACAACTATAATGGGCTGGGGCTAAACATTGATTAACTTGTGCTCGTATTGGACCAGTGAGAACCACAAATTAACCTTATGTTTTGCAAACAAACAATGCAAGTAGACAGCAGTTAGAACGTCACTAACATGTGCAACAGGCATTTATGTCCTATAAGAGAAAAACCCTGTAGCTCAATACTCTGTGTCGTCGGAATAAAGAAACAAATACAGTCTGTTATCCAAGCCAGAACTACATTGGTTTGATAGAGTTTTTTTGGAACTCCGTGAACGTGCTGTCTGAACGTGGCACGCACCAAACAAGAGGGCCCAAGGGAACACCCTAATAGGGTGGCTTCGTACACTTGTTTGGTGCCGCACAAAGGTTCAAGACAGCAACATTCGCATTGATCAAATACAAACGCATTAACCAAAGTAATCACCCTTAAGGTTCGTTTTAATGAAATCAAACCTAGCAACCTAGACACCTGATACACTAGTACCAATGTGACACTGCCAATGTAATACACAACAGAGACAAAAGTTTGTGGACAACCCTTCAAATTACTGAGCTCTTCTGTTTCAGCAGCACTGACTTCAAACACATTCACATACATTTCTGGATTCTCCACAGACAAACAGTGGTAGTAGAATGTGTTGAACTAATACCCCAGTGACTCCCAATATGTCACACTTATAAGTTTTCGCTTCCAACAAGTCAGTTCATCATCTTTCTACCCTGCTGTCCTTAAAGTCCACAGATAACTGGTTCGCCAACTTTGACTAAGAACTAGGTTGGAACTAGGTTGCCCAGAACGTTCAGCTCAACTCCATCAGACACCTAGAAATCCCAATGAAATCCCAAAAGTGAACCAGAGCTTATTGTCATGTTCCAAAATCTAGTGGACCCATTTAGAAAAACAAAGGCTGTTGTAGCATCAAATGTAGGGTGCAATCTCCATACTAAAACCCCTGTTTTGGATGTCATTTTTAGGGTGTCCACAAACTTTTAGCTATATAGCTAGCTAGATAGTATCTTGTCAATACTGGTCGTTTGGTCGTTTCCCTTTTTGTTCTTATGATGAAATAGCCACTTCGTTAAGGTTCGTTAGACCTACAAAGGTCAGCTATATGGTAGGTTTAATATATATGATAAACTGGCATGTAAGAGAATAGAAAAATGTGGATGTAGATAATAAGCAGGCAGCTGACAGGAACTAAATGTGCTTACGAGTGAAACATGGAGGCCAGCATGAGCTTCTCATTCGAAGTCAGTCGTGCTCGACCAAAACGGATGGACACCGGATAGTTCGAGGGATCCTTCAGATATTCCAGTATTTCCTTTCCTTCCGCTGTGTATTTACCATTCACATCCACTCCATTTATTGAAAGTACAGCGTGACCAACTGCACAGAACAGACACATTAAGAAACAGAGATTATATAAATGTTCAATCTTGTATTCATGTGAATGACCGGGTGATACATGCACACAGGTAAAAGTAAACACGGGCTAAGTAAACGTTAGCCAACTAGCTCTCTGTTAGAACGCCCACCTCGTATTCCGTCTCTCTGACCGAATGAAACCACCACCTTCTCGTCATGGATCTTGAGGACTATATCGAGAGGAAAGCTAAACGTTTTCTCCACTTCTGTCCTGGGAACATAATTGTCATATTGGTAAATAAGTCCACCGGCCTTATTGACAACATAAACACTGAATATCGCCATCTTTCTCTTCGGAATGAACAGGTAATCACGTGACAGAACTGCGTCCATCGTATCGTGATGTATCATAATAAAGGACTAGAGGTGGGCGATACCGGGAATTTTGGTATCGATATGATGCCAAGTAAATGCAGGGCCAGTATCGCCGATATCGATACCAATACCGATACTTTTTAATATTTAAGCTTCATAGATCCAAAGGATCCAAAAGACCTAGGACAGAATTTCGCCAAACATTGTACGTGACAACAAAACACTTCATTATCACAATCAACATTTTTGTTTAAAAACAATGAAACAATAACAAAACAAAGTTTGCCTTATCATTAGGAAAATAAATCTTTTTTGAGGTAGAAAAGGAGAAACTACAATACAAAAATAAAATAAAAATTCTCCCCTCACTAAACATCTTTTCTAGTTATTTCTTTCTTTGCTTCTGCTTCTTTGCTTCTTAGGAAAAACAATAAAAAATACAGTGCAATTCTGTTTTTTCTTAAATAAAATGTTTAAAGTCTCTATAAATTTCATACTTGTATGGCTGTGTAAATATTCCTTGGAGTTAAGTTGTTCTGTTCATAATGTTTTTTCTAGTCCACCTCTTAGGATATTATATCTTTCAATCCTTATGTAATTTTGTTTGTGCACTGTGTGCACTTGCCTGTTGCTTTTATTCTATAAAATTCCCTGTTTTGGGATAATTGAAGCTTTATCTAATGTTATCTCATCTTAGGTAACACTTTGCGATGGAAAAGCGCTGAGTGGGCGATTGAGAGGTGCAGAACTCGTGATGAGCTGTTTTCTGTTTTACTCTCATTCTGCACCAATAAATTCCCCAGTTCTATGACAGAGTGTGTCCAGTCTGGTCACTTCACCACAGTTACACAACGCAGAGGGTGTTAACGCAGAGGAAACTTCAGCTTCGCTACACTGACATTTCAAGATTATTGTTAGACTGGGAAAAACTTGATAGACTCAAAAACACAAGCTTGGGATATTTTCTATATGAACCCTTATGTTTCCACTGCAGGAATTTTGCCATAAAGTCAATCACTAATGGTTCATTTCAACTAAAGAAATGTCATCTCGGAACTTAGAAACAATTGGAATTTTGCGCACAATCTCATTTATTTTACCATCCTGTTGCATGTTGTCTATTCTCTTGACACCATCTCAGGACGTTTTGCAGAGTTTAAATGCAGTGGAAGTTTATTTTACAAATGTGTGATTATTGGGATCAGTTCTCTACATTTAAAATGCGAGGGTTTTGTTTTATTCCAGGCTATGTTGCACTTTCAGTGCAGGAACAATTTAGCAAAGAATATTTGATACACTCCTGCTGCATTTCCACTACTCCACTATAGCATGTTCCTAGGGACATTGGTGCTTTTCACCCAATATTCAGAAAGTATTTCAGAACTTCTTGTGCAGGTCCCAACAGGAAAAGCAGTGTTTCCTATTCTTTCTGTCTCGATTTCTACGTATTACGGAGTCAAACTCTCCTATCCTTAACTTTGCAGAGAGAGGATTATCATTAATGATTCTCTACTTGTCATGGACTGGTATTTGAAACCACACAGATCCTGTTTCCACACGAGAATCTCTATATAATGGAAGAAAATTTAGCAATGCATTGGCCAGGACTCGAACTCAGGCCTCCCACGTGGCAGGCGAGAATTCTACCACTAAACCACCAATGCTTGAACGAAAAGTATTTGAGGAAAAGTCCAAATCGTTGACATGGGTTACAAGCTTTTGAGGCCCTGATACCTTTCATCAAAAGAGAGCTTGGCTGCATTGCCCTTGTAATAACTCTGTTCCTCTTTCATATGCATGTTTGATTTCCACCATACATTTTCACATAGAGCTGTCATTTCAAGTTTTACAAACTGTGAAGCACTTGTTGGAATGAGAAAAATAGACTACAGGTGTATTCTTTCTCAACCCTTGTGTTTCCACTACAGCAACTTCCTCATGAACTCAAAAGTTACATTACAGCTATAGTGCAGCAGACACTGCAGTTCCATTGTTGGCCACGTGTAATGACAATATGCACAAGGTATATTAGGTTAGGACCTGCCCACTAGGCATATTCATTTATTATTTCAAAGCCTTGAACTAAAGCAACAAGCTCTCCACAACAATCATTAAATCCATCACCTACAGACAATTAAACATCATGCCAAAAGTTACATTTAGTCATAAAACCTGAGTATCTACTGGCCATCAGCTGTGTTTTCTTTAGTCTACTTAATTTGAAGAGCATCTCTGTCAGGATTGTTAGCTCTGGAAGTCAAAAGAAGGTTAACTGTAGGGTCCAAAATATGGTAACGCTTCATGATTTTGCGCGTCATCATTGCGTTTCTGAATGCCCGAGAGTCTGCTGTCGCCGAGTGGATTCTGACAGTAGCTGACCAATCGGAGCGCCTGTCTCGCTTGTACTCCAATTTCAAGCCTGACAGGTAAACAATAGAGGTGGGCAATACCGGGAATTTTGGTATCGATCCGATACCAAGGATAGAATTTCGCCAAACATTGTACATGACAAAAAAATACTTTATTATCACAATCAACATTTTTGTTTAGAACAATGGAACAGTCACAAAACAAAGTTTGCCTTAACTGTCACAAGTCCTACCGGCTGTCGACGCTAGAGGTCAGCGTTGGCCTTCTTTCTCCGGTAGGATCCCTGGCAGCCACAGCTCGATTGCAACATATAATGATCCACACCTGCTACTTTTGGCTATTTAAGAGCCGTGCCAATAATAGTAGGTGTTGGTTCCTTCCAACTACATGTCGTCCGTTCCCTGCAATCGCTACTGTGGCGTTTTTTAAGCGTTTCGCCGGTATCGCATGTCTTTGAGACGTCACCCGTCTCCCTGCTCGTCTATAGAGCTTCCTCCGCGCTTATCGTTTGTTTTATTACTTTTTTTGACAAGGGATAGAGGACGAGCTGGCTTCATGAAGGAAGTCAGTTCCTGTAGCGCTGGGAAGTGTGAGGTAACTTCTTCTCAGGGAAATAGATAGTGTAGGGTGAGCTGTTAAACGCTTATTTTATTTCCAACACGTTCCCCTCACTTTCTACTTCCGCCCTCACGTCTTCCCGGCGCTGCGGCTGCGCCTGCGCCTTGCCCCGCAGTTTTCTCTCTGCTCTGCAAGCGCTAAGTTGCGCTCAGACCACGCCCCCGTCTGCTTCTGGCAGAGTTGACATGTGGCGGGGGCTTTTCCCCAGAGCTGACGTGCAGCGGGGGAATTCCTACCCCCCCGCCTTCCTCTATCTGCCTCGCTCTAGCGCGGCTGTGAAGTCTCTGTGTCTCGCTGCCTTTGCAGGCACAAACACAGAGACTCATTTCTTTCTTGTCATTTATTTATTTGTATTTATTTATTATTGTTTTATTTCTTTTATACATTTTAGTTCATTAATACCATCTGGAGCTAACTGCAATTGGGTCCCAAACCCTTCTTTTTCAGTTTTTACGGTTCGTCATCATTTTTTATTTGGCGAACCGTAACATTAACATTAGGAAAATAAGTCTTTTTTGAGGTAGAAAAGGAGAAACTACAATACAAAAATAAAATAAAAATTCTACCCTCACTAGACTTCTTTTCTAGTTCTTTCTTTCTTTCTTTGTTTCTTTTTTCAAATAGAATTGCTCAAACAATAAAAATAAATAAAAATAAAGAATTTTCTTCCTTTCAGTGCAATTCTGTTTTTTCTTAAATAATCAGAGAGTAAAAAAATATCACTTAACGCAACGTAAAACAAAATCTCCTGAGGTAGAGGGCTGACAAACCACAATACGACAAAATTAACACACCACAACAAATACTGTAAACAGTTTCAAACTTATTCTGTTTTTCTTATTCTGTTTTTTGTGACACAGCACAGCACTACTCTTACAGACAGAGAACAGACTTTTTGTACAGTAAAGCTTTAAGTGGCATTTGTGAATGTATGGTAGTGCATGGAGGATTGATGGGGAGATCATCTGCTGGTGCTGTAAGACTGCCCCTGCCCAACCTGCACCACTCTGATCATGTTTTCTCCGTTGTACTGGTTATAATAGAATCAAAAGACAAATCAGCATCAGATGTTACACCTACATCAATTGTTACACTGTAAACTGTTGAACATCAATGCAATGGACACTTTCTGACAGCTGCCACTGTCTATAATAAACTAGAGCTAAATTACAGTAAATAAAGTAGAAATCCTTTACATCTGCTTTTCATTATAGTTTTTAATTTAACGTGTCTATTGCAATTATTTCATTCTGGTTTAAATTTTATTTATTTATTTATTTATTGTAATTTTAGTCAATTTAGTCTAATTTTAGTAATTTTAGTTAGCCTAAAGGAGAGATCCCTGAACTGGTACATCACATCATTTGTGTGCATCATTCAATTCCATTTTGGTTGATAAAGTACTTGCTATTCTTTGCAATACTATTCCCCAACAATACACAGCATACCCAGCTCATGTTCTGCCTATTTTTCCAACAATCATTTTAAAATTACTTTGCCAATTATCAGCACAAATCTATTAACTTTAGACATTTTAAATTCATCCTGCTGTATAAGGTGAACAAATGTAATTCATTCATTCATTATCATTGCTATTTAATCCAAATTCATGAGTCTCATAGGGCTGGGGCCTAACTGGCGGCATAGGGTTCAATGCATGAACCAACAGGGTGCCAGTACACTACAGGGCACACACACACACACACACACACACACACACACACACACACACACACACACACACGACACTTTTTAGATACCAGTTGTCTTTGGACTGTGGGAGGAAATCAGAGTACCTAAAGGAAATGGGGAGAACATGTAAAATCCATGCAGGCAGAGTCAGGGACAGACATCCCTGGAGCTAGGAGGTGATAGCGCTAATCCCTGCACCACCATGCCGTCCTGCTCTTTGCTATTTCATTGCAGTTTCTTCTGAAAAGCATTTTTCTTCTCTGAATTCTGTCTGGAATGTCTGTATCAGTGCCCTTTAATAGCACAGTATTAAGCTTTGTTGGTGTGGTAATCTAATAAAATGCTATATTAATTTATCCATGTTGAATTTACGAAGTTACAATTACTAGATAAACAAATAAAGTATATTATCCAATAAACACACAGAACATTGAAGAGCCCATGTACCATCCCAACTTTGGTGAATAAAAGTGACAGCTTTAGTTTTGAGAGGTATTTCAGGTAATGCAGTATCCTTGAAATAATAAACATTAAAACCACTTTTTGAATAAATAATAAAAAAAAACCTAAAAACTAAATTCTGTGGAATATTCCTTTAAATTACACTATGTAACACAAGTTTTGTTCCCAGCTTTTTAATGTTATATTCCAATTGCTTATGCCTAAAACAAATTAAAAATTGCTTACATTCATCATAAACTTCGCTTTTGTGACCACGGCAACGAAAATTATGAATTTTTATTATAGAAACAGTCACCAACAGGCATGCCGAAGTATGCTTTGTAGGCCTCACACATCTTAGCAGATGCTTCCACAGAGTACTTTTTCGCTCTTGTCTTTATAAAATGGCCACATACATAGCAAAATGCGTCTGCTGGATGTATGAAACCTCTTGATGCCATCTAAATTGACTAAGTTGCTGTGTACTATAACGAAAAAGGATGTCTCTCGATAAAAATGGTCAATCTTTATTCCATGCAGTATCAAAGTACAAGAGTGTACTGAGGATTCAGCAGAGCAAGACTGATCACCCGGTAGCAGAGTAACACACAATATATACATTTGAAAGTAGTGGTCCTTCCTAAGCTCCTCCTGTAATGGGTGTGGGGTGAAGTGTGAATAACTGTCGTTATCAGAATCTGAATAGAGAATGAATTCACACCTGTCTGTCTAGGTCAGTTCCCCTTTGTCTGTGATGGCTGTTGCCCACTTACTATGCAATCCCAATCAATTAGATCATGTCTCTCCGTCTCTCAGGAAGGGCTATAGTGGCCCTATAGAACTGTAGTTATACAGCTACCTACAATTCTGTACAGTCCCAGAAAGTTCTAGATAATTCTGGACAGTTCTAAAAACTTCTTGATAGTTCTCACAATTCCAGAAGCTTCTTAAGTATCTTGAAATATGGCGAATATTCTTAAAAATACATCAATTTCAAAATATCATTGTGCTGACCACAAAAGCAAAGTTTACAGTGAATAATAACTTTTTTTCTATTCATTTAGGGTGCAAACAATCAGGAAAACACACTTAACAACTGGGAACAAAAAGTTTTTTGAAAATTGTTACATGGTGTTATCAGTCACCACTGTAATATTTTCAAATGAGTTTGGGTGTTTTTTGTGAAGAAATACAGTTTCCTTCCTTATGAGTTTGGAGAAAGAGGTAGCTGTAAGCATTACTGCAGACCTTATCGCTGACGATGGTTATGAGGGTGAGTCAAACTTGGATTGTTATACTACGCATCATTAAAATTTTATATATTGTAAACTATCTTAATACCATTTATAAGCCCAGATGAGTGATTAGATATGTAATACAGTGAAAGTCTAAACTAAACAACAGTTTGTTTGTTGTGAAGATATTTGTGATAAACATATCTCTATACCTTTGGGTATTGGTCCGAAGCACATGGCAACCATTTTTCCAAAAAAAGTTAAAAGTCCAGAGAAATTAACTCTGCATCTGGACATGGTTAACATACAGTAAGACTCAGTTTTGGTCAGTTTTGGTCAAGTTTGGTTGATGTTCTGATGAACATGATATTAACATATATTCTGCAGGGGAAATACCCTATATGATGTTCCTTCATTTATTTGCATACCCACTTAATCCAATTCTGGGTCACAGGGAGCCGGGGCCTAACTAACTGAGTTTCCTTTATGCATCCAATTTCAGAAACCAGAATGGAAGCCAACAGTCTGACCTCTGATATGACCAGCACCACAGTGTCCAACACATCAAATAAAACAACACAGGAATCGTGTTTCTGGGCAGAAAAGGCAGTCCATCCTTTTTTCATTTTTTTCTTCATTTTAATCTTTCTTGTTAGTTTGGTATTAAACACCATGACCATGCGAGTGTATTTCTGCACCTCACATCAATTCCAGTCCAGTGTCACTATCTACCTGAAGAACCTGGCTGCAGCTGACTTCTTCCTCTGTTTGTTTTTGCCTATGCGCATTGCCAACTATTTGACCAGCTCTACACTAATGAGACGTATTTACTGCAGTTTTGGTTCCCCAGGATTCTACCTCAACATGTATACCAGCCTTCTCTTTATGAACTACATTGCTGCCAACAGGTACAGTACCTTTGACTAGAGAGCTTTCTACAGTAGGATTTCTACTGGTATACATTACAGATTACAGATTATGCTTGTTTAAATACATTCAGTTCAATATTCACTTTCTTTAGGTATCTAAAAATTGTCCATCCATTACAGACTCACAGCTTGCAAACAACCAGCGCTGCACGCTATATCTCCATCATCACCTGGACCTTGTTATCTGGTATTCTTTTCATCTATGTTGTCATTTTTCTTTCCACATCGTTGGATCCAGGTCCGATTTTGGATGACACCAGTTGTAAAATCCTCCACAGCCAACAAATCAATGTATGGTACACGATTATTCGATCTTTGTCTGTTCTTATTTTCTTCTTTGTACTGGTGTCACTAGTGCTGTTATACAGGGGTATCTTACAAAAACTCAGAGACACTCAACCATCTCTACATCCCAAAACAAGCCATTACAAACTGATCAGGTCTAGACGTAACATGCTAGTACTTATTGTTGTGTTTTGTGTGTGCTTTGTGCCCTACCATTTGGTGAGGCTCCCTTATGAATTCATTAAGCCCCTTTTGAGTGACTGCACTATAGCCCAAGCATTTTACACCGTAAAGGAAGTGACAGTTTTGCTTTCAGTGCTCAGTGTTTGCATGGATCCTCTAATATATTTTTTCTTCTGCAAGAAATTCAGAGCTCAAATTTCCCTCCGAAAATCTCAAATGTCCTCTAGTCTGAATTTCCAGTAGAAAAGAGACAAATTAGCAAGACTCTGGATGACACAGAGACTAGGGTAACTGTAGAAACTGTTGTTTAAGATGTTTAAGTTGTTTAAGATGGACAATATTCAGCAGTACCAGCCTATCACTCAAAAGAATTTTGGATTAATTGAATTTGGATAATACCCTAAAGTTGTCAATGACTTTGCATTACAAGGCATATTGCAATTCAGTAGTTAGTGATGCAACTAAGGTCAGAAAAGGTCTTGGCAGTCCCATTCTGTAAGCTTGTTTGTTCTAGTGTTTCATGATAGTGCAATGAGATTGTGTAACACCACTATGGCTTATGGCTTTTTTAGTTTGTAAAATGGTAGTCAGCTAGTAATGGGATTATATTCTGTTAGACTGTTGAATAAATGTAAATTTAAATATGTTTTAAAAGCATATGCAGCTTAGGTGAATATGTGTTTCCTTGATGACCTTTCAAATTTTTTGTACAAGTTTAGACCTGTTGTCTAATTTCAGACAGTAGCAATAATGACATCAAGGTTAAAATGCTATGTCATTGTGTATAATTCAGAATGAATTCTGATTCTGATTCAGCGATTCGTGTTTCTCTAGTATCTGACCTTATAAGAAAAAGCTCCTCTTTTGTGCAATTAAAACGATCCGTCACAAAACCATCTGTCACAAACAACCTTACCTGTTCTAGTAAATGTACTTTGATAAATATATTAACAGTTTTGCAGTATTTTCTGATATGAGTCCAATAAATACATTATATAAACTTGAACATTATTAAATTTAGTATAGTGTTTTCAGATGTTAGTTATGACCCAGACTCCAACATCCAAACTAAATTATAATTTCTGCTCCTGATGAGATTTTTCTTTTACTAATTAAAAATATGTTACTGTTTTACTGTGTAATACCTGTTTGGTCAGGTTATGAATATAAGCACATGCATAGAAGAAATTATATACTCAGATGCTGAAATTTACATTTTATGATGTCTGCATTTACTACTTATGAAAAGGTCTTTCATTTGTCTAAGTCTCAATAATAACTCTCATGGAGTGGCTGGTTTTGATCCCAGTGCAGAGGGATACTGGCCTCACCCTTTGGGAGCACTAGAGGCAAAACCAGCCATTATGAAAGTCTAAGAGAAGAAGGACTTTCTCTTATTATTATGGAATACATGTTGGTTTTATATGACAGGCACATATAATGGAAGGAGAAAATGTGTTGGTGTAACTGAAATCTAAGTGGGGATTTGATCCTTGGACCTCTGGGCTTGAACTCTACTCCTGCAATACTGATCAGCACAAGTGGGTGCTAGCATGTGGGTGCTATAAAAGAACTGAACACAAATTATATCTTCCAGCAAAAAAGAACTCAAAATCACTTACACAAACAACAACATCCCTACTACAAAATGGAGGATATGAAGAGGATCATAAGGCAGGGATACTTGATCCCCCACACTTAAAGTAGTTTTGTTTCCACAACCAGGAACTTAATTATTTCTTAACTATTTATTTACAAGCTCACTGCTTTTAGGGCATTTTTTCTATTATTCTTTCTATGACCCCCATTTATCAACTTAGATTGTCAGTCTGACTTTCTCAACCCACTCTTTGTCCTCAGAGGGTCTCCATATACTTCCTTTCACTTTCATAATTTCTCATTAATATCATCACTTCTCATGACTTCCATTAATCAGTTTTCATATTTTATTGTAATATTTCCCCACCACCACACGTATAACAGTACAGTTTACCGGCAGCTTCTTATTTAAAGAAACCACGCAGACTCTTTAAATAACGCAGCAGCCAGGTGTAGATCGTTCGTGCAGCCTGACGACGCTAAACTTGTTAACACCAAGTGACCACGCCGTGGCTTCTGGGCAATGTACTTCACAAGCATTGTGACTCCCTCGCACTATAGACCACTGCCACCCTCTCTGGTCACAGAGGGCAGTGCAGAGCTGGCTTGAAAAGTGTGCTTCGGTTTCTTCAATTGAAGAAGAGAGCTGCACCTAGTGGACACAAACGTCTACTGCCTAAACTAATACACACACGGGTAATTTTCAGAGAATTCTCATCTCCTTACTTCATGTAGAAGCTGAACAAACAATGATTCTGTCTCCGCTATGCTTTGTAGATTTGGAATTGACAGTTAATTTTAACGCTAAACAGAGCAATGTATATTTTTGCAAAAAGTTTCACCTCAAAAAGTCAATAGAACATTGCTCCCAAATCCTTGTGGAAGGATTGCAAACTTAAGGATTTTCTTGCAGAACAGTATGATTCTCTGTAGAGTATTTCCATGATCAGCGTTCTTGTTCCGATTTTTCAAAATACAGTAGACACATAGACTTGTTCAAAATTGCATGTCATGGTTTTTGTGTGATCTTTGCAAGATTCCCAACTGTCAATGGTATTGTAAATTCCTAAAAAATAAAATTTAAAAATTGTAGTCAGTTTGTGTTATTGTGGCTTGATAAGCATCCAGTATTTTACAAATGCTTTTGAAGATTTTTTTTTAGCTTCAAGCCTCTGTTATTCAGGGCATTGTACTGTTTTATGTATTTATAAGTTGACTATATATATATATATATTTCCTGCTTCCTATATTTACACATGCCAATTGCAGAACCAGTATAGGTCACAATGAGTCAGTATCTTATATATATATATATATATATATGTGTGTGATAACACCAGATTGGGCACCCAGAGTGGGATTTGATCTGGAGATCTCAGGTGCATGTGCACTACCAACATGCTACTGGGAGCCAAGTGGTATGATCACGCCAATTTGGTTGAAACAAGTGTAATGACAGTAAAGAGAACAAAGTCTGGCATCCAAAATGGCAACAACAAACAAAGAACTAATCATTAATCTTCTCCTTACAGAAAAAGAAACAAAAGAAACAATCCACCATACTAAAGCTGAATTAAAAGATCTTTCCAAACTCCAGAAACATCATAAATTTAACATAATATACATAATAATTTGGCATCTTTCAGACCACACACCAAAGCTAGCCTGAATTCAATTACTCCATTCATTACTGAATACCACAGTGATCCTCAATATAACACATTTATAGGTTTCTGCTTCCAACAAGTCAGTTTATCAACTTTTCCCCCTGCTGCCCTTAAACAAAGTCCACTGGAGACCTTGAAAATGCACTGGAATGTCATAAGTGAGCCAGGGTTTATTGTCTAATATCAGAAGCCGAACAGAGCTGAGCACAGAGAGGCAGGGACACTCAGAGGTACAGCGTCTCAGGTGAGTAAAGCTTTTGTATTAGTGTGATAAAACAAAGAGCTCCCTTATTTAGACTATGGGCATGAGTGAGTACAGTGTGATCTTGTCTAACAGAATCTTAATTGCGAAGCATCATGAAGATGGTTTCAGTATGAATTTGCACTGTAGTCATTAAATATGTGGTACTGATCTAATCTCAGAGTCTGCTACTTTAGATTTACAAGAAGATATTTTGAACTTTCAGTTCAGTTATAAAAGCAGAAGAAATATTTCAATGAATAAAAAATAACCTAAATCATATCAAATATTCTTCCGAAATACTTTCTCATTGTAGTTGTATTTAAAAACACTATACACACTAAAACAGCCTCACTGGGCATTTGGTGACTTGAATAGGACTTGAAATGTAAGACTTGGGACTTGACTTGAGACTTACACGTCTTGACTTGGGACTTGACTCAGGACTTCAGTGTCAAAACTTGAGACTGACTTGTTACTTTCACCTCTGCAGTTGTACAAGCAAATGTGTGGCACACATCCCATATTATTACCCATGCTTTGGATATTCTTTTTGGGTGTCCACAAACTTTTGTCTATTTAGTGTATATTTGTTTTCCAACAGTATCACAATTGCTAAAACCTGCTGCTACAACGACAAGATGAAATCCACTCTACTTAGCATTCTTTTTTGAAGATAAACTCTTGGGCATTAACAGGCAGTTCTATTTACCCCAAATGCCCACTCTGAGCCCAGAACTTTCTTCTTCCTACTCGCTTACATACTGCTTTAAATGCCTCGTTTCCAGCCAAACTGTCATTTTTCACTTAAACCTCGCACACCTACTGCAGTCCGTCTTCCCCATACTCATTTCTGCGCTCACCCACATCATCAGTATATTACTCACCTCAGGAAAAGTCCCCACCACCATTGAAGAGGCTCCATAGAGACACCCTGTGATCTGAGTTAAACTGCTAGACTGATCATGGTAATTTGACCACTGTTTCCCACCCCAGGCAATACAATAACAATTCTCATGTTTACGTCCTGTATTATGGAAAGATACTATAGGATGCTATGAGTTGAAAAGGAGTCACAAGTCAGGTCAGCTGTGGCATAGCTCAAGGATTTGCTGTAAGCCCTTTCCTCTTCTCTCCACAACATTGTTATTTAACCAAACTGTGCACAATGAAGATTGGAATCAAGATCAGTGGAAAAAAAATGTTATGGAGTGACAAATAAGTTCGAAATTTTTGGGCCAAATCATCAACAATATGTTATATATGGTCATTATACCATTGTTAAAACAACAAATCTAATGCTGGCCTAAGACTTCTGAACAGTACTTTATAAGTATGTCAATGCTTGCTACTCCTTAGTAGATGCCAGATTTAAGTCCTTCTTTGATGCAGACATACTTATAATTTATTTTATAACTTACATAAAACTCCAAAAGCTAAAGCTTAAACCAAGATCCTCACTTGTGTACTGCAACCCCAGGCTTTAGACTCGTGGTGGTGGGAATGGAGTGTATGGTCACCTATTAATGAATGTTTTGAACTGTACCACTAGCCATTGTGCAGCAGTTCCTGCAGCTTTACTGATAAAGGTTTCCCAGGATGCAGACTATGATTGCTACCTTTGACAAATGCAGTCATTTCTACTCCCATCATGCTATTAAAAACTCAACACAGCTGTGGTCAGTCCATGTCTGAGTTGCTCAACTTTATAATTTTTAAGATGACTGTCTTTTGAGTTTCTCTACAAAACTTTGTTTTCAATAATGATACATGTAGATGCCATCACTGAAACAACAATGAAACAAAGTACTGTACATATGCTTGTACTTTGTAACCATATTTACCTGGCATGTGTATTTTATAGGTTTGTGAACTACCCTCTTGTCATAACTGATAGAAATGTGAAGGGAATGCAGAAAGCTGTTAAAAACAGTTTATCAAAAACAGGTTATTGAAAGCCTTTGCTATGTCAAAGTAGCTGTCAGGAATGTTCCAGGGAGTGGAAACAGGGCTCTGAGAGTCATGACGACCTGCAGTCAGAACAGTTTGTGCAGTTGAAGTCAAGGGAAGCACAGAATTAGTTATGCTCCAGGGATGCAAAGTAGTTAGAGGGAAATTGTCTCTGTGTGTATATGGTGCTGTTGGAGAGATACGCATGAATAGTGTGATGAATGATGTCGTCACTCACAAATTCAGACATAGGAATAAAGAACCAAGTGCAAGTTTAATAAGGCAAACTCAAAATCCAGACAATACTGAGGTTGATAAGTGGAAGACTTATACAGAAGGAAGTGACCATACACCGAAATATACAGGCAAAAACACAATATCTAGCAAAGAATAAAAAAAAAACAGAAATACCAATGACAAAACAACATTCAGAATTTACCAGAAAGGTGATTCTGCACTTATATACCCTGCCTATCAGCACCCTTGGTTAAGTGACCTGATAGACAGGTGATGATGACCTCTGCCAGTGGGGAGGTGAAACTTCTGCAGCAGACGTGACATCACTCCCTCCATGGCTCCTGACGACTTAACTCTTTTGTTCTGGGGCATGACCTCTGGGTCTGGGAGCAGGGTGGTCTGGACGCTCTCTATGGAAGTGTTTTTTTATTAATGACAGAACCAGACATCAACTGCCAGTACTGAGGACTTCCGGATCATACCTCTCCCATTCAATCAAATACACAAGGCACCTAAGGCAAGAATTGTGAACTGAGTAGGCTGGGGAGACGTCCACTTCCAGTGGGGAAGGAGGTTCCACTGTGCTAGATTCACAGACGCAGGTTTTAGTAAGAGATGTGGAAAGTCGGCAAGATAAATAGGATGCGGAGAGCTCAAGCCTGTACGGAAATGTGTTAAAGCAGGTGTGACCTGCTTTAACACTTTGAAAAGCCCAATGAACTTGGGGCTCAACTTCTTACATGGTAACTAGTAGATACCCATACCTTTTGCCTGGGACAAAAAGACAACAGAGAGCCTGATAGCTGTCTGGAATATATACACTCTGTTAAGTGCTTAAACTCTTGACAAACTCTTGATGGGCGCTGTTCTTCACCCAGTTCAAATTCACAGTTACCTATTGTGCAAGGTTCAAGAAAACTAAGATTGATGCGCTACCACAGCTATTGGAAACTGAGCTTGAAAAGCATAAACGAAAGCAAATGGGAAATGGAATCCCAAATACTAGCAGAGGAGGAGCGATGCATGGAGGTGGGTATACCCAGTGGATGAATGTGTTTTTCCATTGTTTTGTGAAATCTTATTAGTGTTTGCATCACAAGGTGATTTTTTCCTCTTTATCCTGCTCCCCATGTGAAAATGGGAGACAAATTTCGAGAGGGAAGACTGAGATGGTTTGGAACATGTGCAGAGAGGAGGATAGTGGATATATTGGTAGGAGGATGTTGGAGATGGAGCTGCCAGGCAAGAGACGGAGAGGAAGACCAAAGAGGAGTTATTTGGTTGTGGTAAATGAAGATATGCAGGGAGTTGGGGTGAGAGTAGAGGACGTGGAGGACAGGGTGAGGTGGAAACGTTTAACTCGCTGTGGCGACCCCTGATAAAGGGAGAAGCCGAAAGAAGAAAAAGAAGAAGATCCTGCTCCCCATGTGGTTTTAGCATAAACAATTTGCCTTTGATTACCTCTTGGACTGTATTGATTTCATATTTTGGAAACCCCTATAAAATCTCTCCTTAATGGCTCCAGAATTGAAGCAGCAACCAATTTGAACCTGAAGTGGGTCAAAGCCATTTCTGATCATTTTCCACAGCCTTTATATATTGAATCACCATGGAGCCATTTTTTTGCTTCAACAGATCAATACAGTCATACCATGTATTCAGCAGAATGTGAACTACATGAGAATCATGCTTACACAGTTCTGTAAATTTTAAAGGAACACAAATGTAATTAAGTAATTTACAAAAACGTTTTTATGTATATAGCATTGCACACATCCACAAAAGGAAAGAGTTTGATTTGCCACATCCTATAATAGGGACTTTAACCAATATAGCAATGCATTTAAAATAACCCATCCTAAAATGCCCATCCTGCTTCTCTCAGTCCAATGATGCACCCCTCTCCAAGTTTGCCAACTGGGCAAAATGTCCTCGATTGCATCATAGAGTCATGTCTAGCAATCAACAATCTCTCACCAAGAGGTAACTTACCCAAAAGTATAACTGAGAGCCTTTATATAGGGCAGTAGGAGAAGAAATTTTTCACCCTCTTGTCGCAAGAACCAGTGTCTAATCAGACCACACCTGTAATCATTTACATATCTGCCTGAGACAGAGCTGCATACTGAGTTTTGCAGCCAAAATACATTTCTATCTGGGTGCGTTATTTTATTTTATTATTATTATTATTATTATTTTGTGAGTGAGAATCATGCTTAATTTTGTTAGCAGACTAAAGTTTTTTTGAAATCCAGTAAATACATCAAATAACTTTCATTATGAGAAAATTACTTCTAGATCCAGCTTATTTTTTCCTTTCTTGTCTTTACTAACAAGCATTTATATCAAACAGCAATTAATTAGAATGGTTTATTTTTTTTATTTAAACTGTAAAATATTTTCATCTGACTAGCCTTTGGAGGAACTGCTGCCTTTACAAATGTTTTGTATATCTACAGTTAGAAGAGTAATATTGTCACACTTTTGGCAACGACGGACTATGGAGGCAGACATACATGCAAGTGCTCGAGGTTTATTTACAGTGAACATAACTAACACAAACAAACCAATCACAAATAAGACAACAACCGAAGCTAAAGCTAGCAAAGAACACATACAACAATAGGCTAACATGCTAACAAACAAGGAAGGCTAACAAACACAACAGCAAAGCTACTGAGCGGGTAATCGTTGGGTTGCCAGCGAGTGGGGTCGCCATCAGACTCCTGAAGATCCAGGCAACCTTACCTGACACAGGTGGGCAGTTGGAGGCTGGAAGGAGAGCACAGACCCAAGGAGAAAGCTGACCCACTGACAGCCTCAGGAGCGGGTTTACCGTTGCCAGGTCCTGGGACGAGCACAGACTTGACTGTCTGTAAGGCAAGCGTGCTCTGAACGCTCTTCGAGGCGGGTGTGCTCTGGGCGTTCTCTGAGGTTGGCGCGCTCTGGGTGTTCTTTGAGACGGGCATGGGTGGACAGTCTGTCGCGGGGGCGCTCTGGACAGTCTCAGCAGTAACTGACTCTGGGGGCATCGCCATGTCGGACTCTGGAACTGGCGTAGCCGCTTCAGACTCTGGAGGTGCGGGTGGTGAGACGTCCCACGATCCAGTGATCGCCAGTCCTTGGGCCACTGCTGGGTAGACAGTCCCAGATGAGTCTCTCCAAACCAGGCTCCTCCGCAATTAGCACTGCAAACCCCATCGCTTCTTTGGCAGCACGCACAGATTCCAAGACCCTCTGAAGCATCTCACTGGCTCGCTCCACGGCCAGGTCTCGCTGGGGCTAGAGAGTGTTGAAGCCGGCTTGATTCGGGGGATACCAGAACAGCTGGCGAGGGGAGGATCCAGCACATGGCTAGCAAGCTGTGAACTAGGCCGGCGGCTTGCACACAAAGATGCCACTGTAGTGCTAGCGAGCGTAGACTCTGGCTTTGAGCTAGTGAGCGTGGATTCGGGTGCTGAGCTAGCAGGTGTGGTCCTCCGCTTCCTGTGGCACTTCTTGGCAACAACCGAGGCTAAAGCTAACAAAGGACACATACAACAATAGGCTAACACGCTAACAAACAAGGAAGGCTAACAAACACAACAGCAAGGCTACACATGGAACACAGCTTAAACATGAGAAGAGAGACTACTGTATCAACCTTTCTGTTATTATAAAGACTCCAGCAGTATTTCATGTTTCATCCTTTTTAATTCAACAGCAAAACAGAATACAAAAACAGAACAAAGGCTCCTCATGCCTAACAACTAGCCATCAGTGCCTCTCCCACTACAGCCTTATCATGCACAATACCATAAATACTTATTCTGGTTTGACCTGTGCCACCACTCACTGACTCTCGGCAGGCCAGACTAACTACAGCTGCTGAGCCAGAAGTCATGTTTAGAGAGTGAGTCACTCATGTGTCAGAACCAGTATTGGGTCTGATATCCGACTTTTATTTCCAGCCTTTTCCTCACTCTGAACACTCTGGACAACGAGTAGTCATCATGCTTTGTGTGTCTCAATACAGACACCACTCTACTCTATAGAGCTGATGTACAGATATGATTGGAAATCAGAGAGGGGAGTGTTGTGAGGCAGAAGGGGTGGGGGTGAGTAACTTCTTTTGACGTTTAGCTGGAGCTGGTCCAGGTTCAGATTTATGAGAGGCAGCTGTTGAGTGCTTGACGGACAGACAAGAGCAAGGATCCCAGTTTTGCTGCTACTGCTGTGCAGAGAGGACAGCTCGGCTGTGTGTCACTGCACAGCCAAGCAACAAAGGTAAGCAACATTTTTATTTCTCCTTTGATACTGAACTACAATAAAATGAAATACTGTACATATTCAGGTTTTGCTTTCAACGTCTTTGCAGGTTTTGAATATAACTTTCAACAGCTGAATGGTCTTGGATAGTTTTTTATAGTCTATATGATAAAGTAGTGTTACATTTGACTGAAGTACTGTAGACTTCCAGTACATCATAGGTGTCATTCTTTTCTTGTCTGGATCTTGTTTGCCTGTTTGTCTTGATATTATTACAAACACTTTCAGCTCCCTTTAAATTTAGGAGCCCAGACTTGTGGTCTATTTTTAGTGGCTTGAGGCATTACAGTGCAGTTGAGTTATGCAGACATTCTTAGACTAAGTGGGGGAAAACTTCAGGGAGCTTGTCGTTTACCCTCCACTTCTCTCCAGTGGCACTTACAGCGGTGTATCCTCTAGCAATTCCATATGGACAAAGCTATATAAAATGCTTTATGTTCACTTTCAGCAAGCTATCTTGTTATGTGAACAGGTCACGTTTGTCCACCATAAGGAACCTGGAATCTCAGTTAATGTCAGACCGTAGTGGTTTCAGTCGACTGTGTGTACTGTTGGTTTTATCTATTTATCCTGGTAACTAGGATGGAATAAAGAAGAATGAGAGAGCAGTAGGAATGTTAGTGGAAATATTATCCTCAGAAAGAGAAAAGTAGAGAATAGCAGTCTGCTATTTGCCTTTGTCTTAAAGTTAAATGGGCTGTCAGCTTTGCATTTCATAAGGATTACCATATATTTATGACTTTAACAATCTCCTCAGAATCTTATTGATTTGGATGTATTTTTTGGATTTACTCACATGCAAGGGGTGTATCCATCTACTAAGGTCTGCAGGGGAAAAAAACACAAGGAAAAAGTGAAAATCTGTCTCAGAAGTACAAAACAGTAATGTTTGGATAAGTTGCCATGGAAAGGCTGGTTTGTAATTGAAGCTTCCAGGTCTCCCTCAATATTTTCCTACACCACATATCCATATTCAGACTCCAGTACACTTTCTATGGCTATTAACTCATTTGAATTTCTTATCGATTTAGGACAATTAGACAATGTAATTCATCTAAAACTGTCCATATATCAGGAGACAATCTGCTCACAAAGGATAGCAAGTATTTTTAGGCATTGTGCTATGGTGGACTAGAGTGTATTTTGCAGTGCCAGGTATGTAAATCATGTGTAGCAGACCCTGAAACAGAGTCCTGCTTAGGAGAGGAACTTCACACTGTGAGCTAGTAGGCTTTGTTTCCTCTGTCAGCTAAAACAGCCAAAAATGCACTTTTTGATCCTAACTGACCTAAAAGAATTTGTCCCACCTACAACCTGTAAAACCAGCTGTGAAAAAACACACAAACGTCTAACATTTAGCTTTTGAAGAGCCCATTTTGTGATGGCGATAAACCATCTGTTGTTGTCACAAAAGAACTATTGGTACACTGTTTAAAAGCTGGTTATGTGTATATAGGTTTGGGGATGGGTAGAAGAAGGTGATGAATTTGACAGATGAGAGTGGCACAACACTTTATCTGGCAGCTTATTGTATAAATATCCCCATAGATTATATCTGTGTAGTGGTTTGTGAGTGGAGTGTGAGAGTATTTTAGAATTTTCAGTATTTCTGCATACATATGACCTAAAACATCGTCATATTTTCACACAAGTCCTAAAAGTAGATAAAGAGAACCCAATTAAACAAATGATGCCAAAAATATTATACTTGGTCATATTATATTTGGTGGCTCAGCGGTTAGCGCGGTCGTCTCACAGCTCCAGCACCCCCAGTTCAATCCTGACCTTGGACTCTGCCTGTGTGGATGTAATCCCTGTGTCCACATGGGTTTACTCTGGGTGCTCCAGTCTCCTCACACATCTAAAGACATGCAGTAGGTTAATTGGTTATGCTTGGTATGATCTGAGTATGTATGATTAGTTTTGTAACCTTGTGTCTGTTGTAAAACAGCCATTGATGCTGAATGTGACGTTAAATAAAACAAACAAATAATACATTTTACATATCTGTGAAATTATGGTCAGGTGAGATCAATCAATGGGGGTCACAATCATGCATGAGTTGGAATCTATCAGTCTGTGACCTTCAAAACATGTTTGTGGAATTGTATTACAAATCCAGAGTCAGACAGATTGTGTACAAATTGAGGAATGGCAAGACCACGGTTACTCAGTCGACCAACAAAGATCACATCAAGAACAATGCATGTAATAGTCTGTGAGGTCACGAAGGAACCCAGAGTAACTTCTAAGCAACTATAGACCTCTTTCACATTATCTAATATTAATGTTCATGAGGAGAACACTGAACAACAATGGTGTGCATGGCAGGGTTTCAAGGAGAAGGCCACAGCTCTCCATAAATAACACTGCTGCCCATCATGTGACACATGGATGTTCCAGAAATCCACTCGAAAATAATTAGTGGACAGATGAGACCAAATTTTGGTTTAAATGAGAAGTCAGGAGAAAGGGAAACAATGCATTCCAGCATAAGAACCTTATCCCATCTGTGAAACATGGTGGTGGTAGTATCATGGTTTGGGCCTGTTTTTGCTGCATCTGGAGAAAATGAGTCATGCAGAAAGAAGAGAACATAAGATGTTATACCAATGGTTAATGAAGAATACAGTTATTGTTTTTGAATGGCCAACATAAAAATGTTATGGAAGACGTTAATATGAGGAAACTCAAAAACATCAAAGAGTTGAAGTTGTTCTGCATGGAGGAATAGGCTAAAATTCCTCCAAGTTTAAGGACTGGTCAACATTTACAGAAAGTTAGTTCTTTAGTTGCAGTTATTGCTAAACAAGGGGGTCACACCAGATACTAAAAGCCATGGTTCACAAACATTTTCCAGTTACAGATACAGTATGTAATATTGGTTCATTTACATCAACAAATATACAATCAAGTATAATGATTTTGACAAATTTGTGTAATTGGGATCTCTTTGTCTACTTTTAGGTTGTTCTGAAACTCAAGGTTTTAGGTCAAATTTATGCAGAAATAGAGAAAATGTAATACTGTAGGTTTGCGGAGGTGAAATAGCAATTTTGGTGCAGAAAAGCTTGTATCAGTCCATCGCGGGACTGAGTGGGGGGGTAGCCACTGTAGCCTCCTCTCCGTCAGACACAGCCAGGCTTGCCTGTGTGTTGCCCAGTCCTGCCAGATCATTGAACTCTGAAGTACTGACTTTCTGTCAGTGACTATTGCTTTTTTCGTACTGTGTCCACTGTAGATTGATTAATTGTAACACACAGTTGGTAATAGTTTATTATGTAATTGACTTTAGAGAGTTTTTTTGCTGCTATTGAGGTCATATGTCTGGTAAAAGTTTCTACTTTTTTCTTATTGCAACAAGCTGGAATCATAAAGATATACAGTATATCCACCTTGTAGATGTAAAGTCAGAGAGTAACTCATCTGTTGTGAGCAGTTTGTGCTAGTAACCCTATAATCCTTCATCAGTGCTCACAGGATGCTGCCTACATGATGCTGGTGGTTGGACATCTTTGGACTGTGTACTATTTTCAATCCAGCAGTAGCACTAAGGTGTTTAAAAACTCCAGCAGCACTGCTGTGTCTGATCCACTCATACCAGCACAACACACACTAAAACACCACCACCAAGTCAGTGTCACTGCAGTGCTGTGTAATTTTTATAATTAAAATTTTAGCAATTTGTAATTCAAAACCACAGACAGAGGTCGAATCCATTATTGGCTAAACTGTTAGTGGCTAAACTCCATATAAACTGGGTGAGATATCGCATGAAATTTCTTACATATCAGAATATTTAAACAGATGTGTAGTAGTCATAAGGCTTACATACTGTACAATGTAAGCCTTATGAAATCAAGGAAATGAGGGAGCTCAGAATACAGTACATATTTTCTGTGGCACATACAGTATGATCTAATTTTACTTTTTATTTGGAGGATAAAAAAATGCTTGTTCGTGCTCATGCTATTTTAAAACCTGATTAAACACCATGGGTTACAGAATGCTTCTAATAAATAACTGATGACAACACAGTGACATAGCAGGTACTAGCCTTGGCTTGTATGACGCCTACTGTCTGTATGGTGTTTGGTATGTTCTTTCCACATATTTTGTGGTTTCCTTGAGGCAATTGAGTTTCCGGCCACCTAATCCCTTATACACCCATGTTTCTATGTCTCTGCAGATGGTGCGTGAACAGTATGTTTCCACTTCAGATGATTCTGGTGGGCCAACACCAGTTACTGAATTTATCTATACGATTGGCATCTATGGCTGGAGGAAACGTTGCCTATATCTGTTTGTCCTTCTCCTCATTATCATCCTGGTGGTGAATTTTGCCCTCACAATCTGGATCTTGAGAGTGATGTGGTTCAATGCAGTAAGTACATTTTATTGCTTCACTAAAATTCTATAGTAACTTTACTAATTGATGAATATTAGTTAAAAGTCTTACTTTATGGCACCACAAGATATTAGTCGCATCCAACCCTCATATCACCAAACTTAGTATTATGTCAAATATGTGCAGCCAATAATGAGATTTTACTACATTTGTGGTGTCTGTATTGTGGTGTTTTAACTACAACCATAATGGGTGTATTGGACTGCAGTAATATCAGTAAGCATGCCCAGACAAGCCCAGGTGTGCCAATAGTGTGATCTTAGTGAAAATAGAAATAATTAATGCCAGAGCACAGAACAAAATTACATTTATATGTTAATATACCTACGTTTTATTCTTAGGTGCCTCTCATAAGCATTTCATTTTTAACTAAACAAACATGTGTATATATTCAAATTGTAAAAAAAGAAATCCTGGTCAGGGTTGCTTTCTGGAGTCTCTCCTAGAATTTAGAGGGTGCAGACAAGCATGCACTCTGATCGGTGCACTAGTCTATCACAGGGAAGGGGTCACTGTTGATGTGTTAGGGGATTACCTGTCCCACCTACCCTCCCTCAGACACAGCCAGTCATGTCTGTGTAATGTTTGACCTGGCCAGAAGCCACTGTTGTGACTTGACATTGGATACCCTTAGAGTAGGAAAATGACTAAATACATTAAATGCATACATCTTCAGATATTTTAAGAATGTGTAAAAATCTGTCAATTATATCTCAATAAAAATTGAAATAGTGACATGAAATCTAAATACATAGCTTTCACTGGCTGAATCTTAGATGTCATTCATATGGGTAAATACTGTACTAATTTATATTTAAAAAAAAAAACAGACATTTCCTGTTATCTATAATTTTCAATAATGTTTAATACTTTTAAACAAATACTGACTAATCACAGTTTTGATCAGATATAATAAACATTATGTCTATAATAAACACTGACCTAAAAACATTTTTCTTTCTGTCTGTAGGAAGGCATGGGCTACCTCCAGGTTAGAGAAGATGGGGTGAGGTTAGAGGGCGAGTCAGAATTTCTCTTCCCACTGTATGCTGAAGAGATTTACTCCAGAGAGGTACACAGTCCCACCAATGTTCTTACTCACATAGCCAAACATGTGCTTGACAAGTTTGCACCATAATTAGAAACATGTGATGCAGGTCTTTTTTATTTTTGGCTGTAATAAACAGGAAAATGCTCAGTTAATTGCTTACAGTTTGTTGGTCCATTGTGGTTTCAGTTGATTTTAGGTATGTTTAACAGATGTTGGCTTTTGTTTCTTAATGATAAGTAGTTAGAGATGCTAAATAAATGTGAGAAGTGAACTACACACTTTACAAGGAGAGGAAATTTTGTATGTGGTATTTAGTATTTTGCCATTTTTACAGCCCAATATGGGGACTATGTAAATCCTTTAGTCAGAGAACCTTCTCTTGCCTTCCTTCCTATTTTCTCACAGCGCTGGTTTAGAAAACAGTTTATGGCTTGCAGCAGCTGGAAACGTATACTGTTTTCTCCTGTGGCTAATGATATGGTTTCAGTGTGTTCTGTTATCTATGGCTACATAACTTGAACTTAATTAAAGCTGAAGTGTTTGCCTTTAGTTGTTCCACAAGTAAAGGCAAACAATGATTATGTAAAAAATATGTGATAATTTATGCATGCAAATAGTTCAGTGTAAGGTGTGGAACTCCAGTGGAACTCCTCTGACTAGTACTCCATTGTGACCGTACTTGCAACAGATTAAAGCATAGATTAGATGTTTGCAGTGTGTATGACATAAAGAAATGACAATAGACACTAGTTAA
Source organism: Ancistrus triradiatus (assembly GCA_025084515.1). Taxonomy (NCBI): domain Eukaryota; kingdom Metazoa; phylum Chordata; class Actinopteri; order Siluriformes; family Loricariidae; genus Ancistrus; species Ancistrus triradiatus. Next base: position 8,783 of record JAJAGP010001654.1, on the reverse strand, counting down.
TGGAGCTCACCAGGGCAGGCACATTTGTATATCATTTGCCACAATGACTACAATCCTAACTGAAGTTACTGTTTCCTGTTTTAGGACTCAGCTCTACTTGTGCACTCCACTGACAATGTGACCCTCAATGCCCGCAATTCTAATGGTGATGTAACTGGAAGTGTGTCTGTAGGTATGGATCTGTTCTACTGGCCTAGTCATTTAGACATGCATCTCAGCCACAACTTGCAGAATTATTTTAATTCGTCTTCTAAGACTTCAGATCTCCATTTGCACTTACAACATTTAGCGGATGCCTTTATCCAGAGTGACTTACAACATACAGCTTCTTCTGACAGTTATTGATGATTACTAATACAAGACAAGACAGAATACCTGGACAAATGTTAAGCAAACAGTTAAACTAGACAATAGTGCCTTATGACTGCTAATATATCCACTGTTGCAAATCCGAATGTGGATTTAGCCTCAGGGTTAGCGTTAACTCATAAAGTGTTTGCAGATCCAGAGCATTTTTACTGAAATACTAATAATTTGCTGTGAAATCATGTTTATTTTAGTCTTGTTTATCTATCCAGGTCCACAACAAGCCAAAGCCTTTGGGCAGGACTTTACTATCAGCTCAAGCAGTGACAAGACTCTGTTTTATGCTGATGCAAAAGAAGCTGTTGTGGGAACGGGGAAGCTCAGAGTTACAGGTACTGTTGGCCTCATGACTGTCTACATCTACGTGTGTCTATGTTTATGTACTAAATAAATATGTTTATTTGAACACAGCATCCTGAGGATGAAGTGCTTCTAAGTATTATGGTCAGCTCTGTTAAGCCCAAAAACGACACCATAAATCTAATAATCTGTCTAACTCTAAACATGAATTTCATTGTTCTGAATAACATTCTGCTCTCAAAATCTACATGACGGTGGTCTCAGATTGTGGTACATTCTAGCTCAGTATGACTCATTATATTGACTGCTATAAAATTATTTACTGGCATGTCTCAACAAGCATTTTATTCACTTCATTAAAAACCTGCATTTCTGCATAACCACTTAACATTAGCTGTGCATAAGCTTAGATCATGGAATTTGCTCTTCATCTGTAAAAAAATTATCCGACACAAAATGTGTTTTAATCAAACATACAATCTATAATTAAGACATACACTATAGGCACACAATATTAATATAACTGTGAATGATTTTTGACTTCTTAACATCTGAGATTGTGTCTGTCCCCAAATCAAGCCATCTGTCCTGATAATTAACCAATGCAACAGGTCAGTAAATACATAGAGAAAAGTAAGATAGTGTTTTAAATGTATCCTGAGGTAAAGCTAAATATAATTAAGTATGTAGCCTATATTTATTTTACTTAAGTATAGTATAGGAATCACTATGCCTGTAATATTCTGTGATATTTTATTACTTTTATTTCATTGCAGACAGTATGACTTCATGATATGAATTTCATGTTTTTTTCTGTTCAGCTTAATTTCATTTGTTAATAAACATCCATTCCTGCATCTCATTACTATCCCTAAACTGCTCCCGTCCCAACATTTTCTCAAATGTGTTGCAGGCCTGAAATGCAGGAATGGATGTTCACTAACAAATGCAATGGAACCGACCAGACAAAACAGACCAGACATAGTTTTGGTTCATACTGTCTGCAACAAAATAAAAGTCAAAGTAAATGTAAGAAGCACTATGTTTTTGTTTATCCATACTGCACCAACATTTTCTAATTTGGGGTTGTAGACTGAAGAGAAGTATTTTAGGGGACTATTAGCAGCTTCTATTTGGGAATTCATTTCCATTACTACATTATATTCTATGTATTACAACTATTTGAATAACTGCACTACTTTTTGATAATTGTTATATTGCATTTTAAATATTAACGGTTCCAGCCTTTTTTCATTTGACAGGACCCTGTACAGCAGAACATAATTAGTTATGTATAGAGGTTATTATAGTCAAATGAATATGCGATCACTGTGCAGACTTGCATTCATAAAAACTCCAGGACTGAACTTCCTGCGATGAAAAGTCTCTGAATGTATAATCAGAGAAATGTCAGTTGTTACACTCTATTGTGCTGAAATAATGTGCTAATCTATCATTTCACAGGTTATTCTATGGGGTGCCTTACATGCCTACATTTTAAATGAGAACAAAGGAGATGGTTTTGTTTCCCTTCAATCAATCATATTCACACATCACAAACCTCAGATCTGTGCAAAAGCCAGAGGCTTTAACAAAACCCATTAGATATTTCATGAGACGTGCAGTAGCTAAACTGGATTATACATCAATACTATAATACCACCCAAACACCCCTGAGCTACTCAGCTCAATTATTTACATTGTAACTGAAATAGCTGAACAAAACGTACAACATGCACATCAGGCTGAACAGGAAAACGTCACCCCATATAGTTCTTCAGTCCTGTATTGTTTGAAACCAATTTTAAAAGTACCTTGGTTCTCATCATTAATTCGTTCCAGAAGGCTTGTTGGGAACCGAAAAAGACGACTACTGAGCAAATTTTTCCCATAAGGCATAATGTAAATTGAATTAATCAATTAATCAATCAATCAATCAATTTATTAATTCCAGACCACCAGAAAATCCACACTGTATAAGGCATTATATGCATGAATGGAGTTTTATTGTTCAGGTGTTCCTGATTTACGAAGGGGATATGTTCCAGCAAATCCATCACAAGTTAAATGTATCATGAACTGATTAGCTTAATGAGTGTTTAATGGTAAGAAAGTTCATGTTTAAAACATTTACATTTACTTACAGTTTGCCAAAATACTTACTCTGTGAACTCCAGGGTGCTAGCATAGCTGCTAAGCTAACTGCATCCTGTGTTAACCTACATTTAGCCAAAATCATTAACACAATAGCGAAGTGTTGAAAAATCTCATGTAATTATCTAATGAGTAAAACAGTTGTGTAGGATTCGTTTCAACTTAAAGCATCCTATGAGTAGTGTCTTATGTTAACTAAAACATAGAATATACTACACATGGAATACCAAGGTATTTAATATGGCATCTTACCTTGAACACACACACACATACACACACAATGACTATATTCTAAACAAACATCTTCACAATAGAACTGACCTACAAAACTAGCAAGTTACCTATCACTAAGCAATTAAACTACCGAACTTGTCTTTCGTTTTTTAATCCAGGGATTGGCTATGGCTTGCACTAGCTAACAAGCCAACAATGGCTCACATTATTACAGATCACATGTTCAGTTACCCGCTATTAAATGTTTGAAAAGTGGAGCTAGATTGCAAAAGGAAAATTGACTGCATTACCCATACCTGAGGACGTAGAGATGTGCCGGAAAAAACAAGCTCAGCGATACACACACCATTATGAATCAACCGATAGTGTTTCATTTACACAGGTCATTAATTCCATCTAGACACTACATTTTTATCTGTAAGAGCTGAAACATTTTCTCTCCAGCCATTTTTCACCCAATTTTCTACCAGTTTAATCATAGCCAGTTCTGACTTGCTATGCTCTCTCTGCTTTCTGTACTTTGCACGATTTAATTACACCATGTATCATTTAAATAGGTTAAGTACAAAAATAAATTAGTAATGCACAATCTTTTGGTTTAGGTCCTGAAGGAGCTCTTTTTGAGCACTCTGTCGAGACTCCTCTGGTCAAAGCAGAGCCTCTGAGAGACCTCAGGTTAGTGTGTGACATGCTTCATGCTCTACAAGATGATTCCTGTCGAAAAGTCGGTCAATTGAAAGATTACATTTCCTCACTTTGTGGCCGAAATTCATCAACTAAGTGCTGAAATGGACCTGACATCTTATTGACCATCATTTGTGCCACTCCAAAAGTTAAATAGATGTAATGATGACAGCATATCTTGTGTCTTTATGAAGAACTGGGCACTATGACCAAAACATGATACCAATATAAAGATTAATTTCGTTATTGTACTGAGAATTCAATTCAAATCAGTCATATCATTAAAACCACCTGCCAAGTATTGTGTAGGTCCCCATTGTGCCACCAAGGCTCTCTGAAGACCTGTGAAGGTGTCCTTTGATACCTGGCACCATGTCATTAGCAGAAGATCCTTTAATCCTTTAGGTTGCGAGGTGGAGTTTCCATAAATTTCTGCTTGTCCAGCACATCCCACAGATGTTTGATCGGATTGAGATCTGGAGGATTTGGTGGACAAGTCAAAATCTTGAACTCACTGTAACATTCCTCAAAACCATTCCTGAACAATTTTTGCATTGTGACAAGGCGCATTATCCTGCTAAAAGAGACCACTGCCATTAGGGAATACCACTGTCATGAACGGGTGTACTTGGTGTGCTACAGGGCTTAGATAATTGGTGTGTGAAAGTAACATCCACATGAATGTCAGAAGCCAAGTTTTCCCAGCAGAAAATTGCCCAGAACTCTGACAATGTTATTCATTTCACCTGTCAGTGGTTTTAATGTTATGGCTGATCGGTGTATAATTCTTTGCTTCTCGTTTACAAGCAAGTGATTGGATTTGAATTTTGGAATTTAAATTAATTTTTTCCCTCCTTTTGGTTGAGTAGACTTACAGTCTAGCTAGTGCTTTGCAGACAGAACCCAGTTGTTACACATCACAACTTCAGTCCAACAGTTCTTAGCTACATACATTATATAGACAAAGGTTTCTGGACACCCAAAGATTACATCCAAAGCATGGCTATAAGTTTGAGTTTGTCCCCCCCTGTGCTACTACAACAGCCTTTATTCTTCTAAAATGTCTCACTTTTGGCATTAAAGTGCATTTTCAAGGTATCTTATGGAACTGGACTTAAGGTTATGTGCAAGTCAGCCAAGTCCTCAATCAAAGTTGGCTATTCGATGCTCTAAGGACATTGTTTAAGGACAGCAAGGCAGAAAGTTAATTAACTGATCTGAAACCTATAAATGTGTCGTATTGAGAGTCACTGGCTATTCAATGCAACCCATTCTATTGCCACTGTTTGTCTATGGAGAATCCAGAAATGTATGCTTTATATCATGAATGTTTACAAGTGAGTGTTGCTGAAAAAGCAAAATTCAGTAATTGGAAGGGGTGTCCACAAACATTTGTCTGTATAGTGTTGCTTACTGGAATGAGCTAACAAAGTCTAGTTGCCTATTTTCTGAATAGTAAGTACTGTACTTAGACATGCTGTTGTATTTATCCAATGTCAATGATTTAATGTTTGTTCACATAAAAAGAAAGAAATGCAATACATCATTTGGTTTTCTGGGACACTTATGATAATTATGCTTATTAAAAACAGTGTTCTAAAAGTATTAAAAGACCAGCGTTCAAAACACAACACGTGAAACACAACAGCAAATTCGGAAACACAACAGCAAAAGAAAACAAAAAGTTTTTTTGTTGTTCATAGCAAATAATTAATCATCCTTAATTTGTTCACACAGAAAATACCACCTGAAAAAAATGTCATATATTTCATTTTAAAAAAGATATTTCACGGTATAAGCAACTGAAATGAGGGAGTATAATTTCAGTAGGTGTTTGGTTGTTAAAATTAAGAGTTGCTTCTCTTCTGTGAAAGCTAAGGTCAAACGTATTTGAGGGTACACAGACAAGGACATGTCAAGGACAATTCTTTAAAATGCAATTAAAAACAAAATACATTTTTTAACATTTTCATCATTCTTCCGTTTAAAAACAAAACAAAACAAAAAGTCTGATATTTTAGTCTTATTTTTAGGGGTGCTGGGACTCAATTTAGGTGTGCTTGATCAAAAATTAGGAGGGAATCAAAGCAGTTAACAAAGCAGGTGTGCATCATTAACGAGCTTTTCCAGTTCAACCTCAATTAATGTCGTATTGTAAGTGGGATTTCTAAATTGCTGTTGTGTTTGAATTTGCTGCTGTTTTCTTTCTTTCTTTTTTGTTGTTGTTTATTTGTATTGGACTTCAGGCCATCTGTACATCCCTGTATCCACAACACAACATACAGTAACCTACTGTGGAAAAGTCTTAGGCCATCATTTGTTGTTTTAGCAATGAGACCATATAATATATCATATGACATTGTCAGTGATGGGACCCAAATTGTTAAAGTTGAATTCGTCACTACATAATGCTCTTTTCCACTGGCCTTCATTCCAGTCTTTGTTAACTTTAGCTTATATTTGTCTTTTAACCCTGTGGTTTCTTGACTGCTACAGGTCCAAAAAGACAATTCCTGATCAAGCTTCTTCTTATAAAAGGGTCAACTTGGCATGCTGATGAAGCTCCCAGATACTGCTATTGCTCAATTGTAAAACAATGTCACACAAAATACTTGCCACTGTAGCCAATAGAAGTTTTTTCTTGATTTTTTTTCAGTTTTTTTTAATACTGCATACAAGTGTTCTGTATTTACTGGTTGTATTGTAATCAACAGAATGAGAAATAATTATGTGTGGTCAATATAGCATTGCTAAAACAATGGTATATCTAATCTATTGGTGGCCTAAGACTTTTGCACAGTACTGTATGCTGCTGGTCTTCACTGATTTTTTTTCCCCACAGGGTCAAAGCAGACCGTTTATGAACTGAACCTCTGATTATCTCTTATAAGGTTGGAGTCACCAACCCGGTCTTTGAGTATGGAAGCCCCTAAAGGTGTTCACATTGAGGCCTTAGCAGGGAATGTCGATGCACAAGCAAGTCTGGATGTTATTTTGCACTCAACTGAGGGTCTTGTAAGTGCACATAACACCCATACATTTCAAGCAAGTGATCTTTCTTTAAATAATAATGTTACATCAACGTTGTTTTTACACATAAGTACATAATTTTGAAAATCACAATATTCTAAGTTGCTACATTATTAAACACTTGGCCATTAGATATGAATTTATCATTTTCTGCACATGTTAATGAAATTGTAGGGTCTTATAGACACTGCATACACTTATTCACTACTTTAGTACCTCACACCAAACACCCTCTTTTGCTATTTTCTGCACATAATTGACCCTTTGACCATGTAATCACTTAACTGAACCATTTTGGTTGGTGGATTATTCTCAGTGCAGCAGTGACTACAGGGTGTCTGAAACACGCTACACTTATGCAGACACCACATACAACAACATGTTATTGATATTTCATTATCACTAATGTGCTGAGGATGGTTCAGTGGATGTTTCTTATCGCTAATGGACAGTATGGAGGGGACTGTGAATAGTAACAGAATGATAAGGTATATATATATAAATTGAGTAAACCCATTCTGATAAGTAGTACATCAGATGAATGAAGTTTCCATCAACCTTCATTCTCTTCTGTACATTTTCCATGTTATGTTGCAGGTTGTGTTGGATGCAGAGTCTGTTCGGCTGCCCAACTTACCCATGGGTGAAATTCAAACATCAGGTGACTCTCAAGACCTGTACAAGATTTTTGAGGTGTGTGTTTGCCCCAGTGGGAAGCTTTTTCTCTCCAGAGCTGGTGTCTCTTCCACCTGTAGTGACAGCCAAGAATGCTGAAGTCCAGATCTGAGAGCTGTACCTCAAAACAGGACATGCTGTTCGCAATGAGGGATTTGCTGCTTGATTAATTTAGACAATTTCAGAATAATTGGAAAAGCACAAGTGTCTTATTACATTAACTTTGTGAACATGGAGAACAAGCACATACTTCTCACATAGTTTCGTTTGTACAGTAAGCAGAATTTACCGTAGCTACACTGTGTACCTGGAATACATGCATTTCATATATATTTGTCTTTTTTTCATATTTTGTATTTAGTTTTTTTTTTTTTTTTTTTTACCAAGTAAGGCTGGGCATAAAGGGGCTGATCATCAGCAAACATCCTATGCAATATGATATTTAGGTGCAATAATAAGAATTTGTGTAGTAGTATAATTCTTCGCAAATAAATACACTAAATTTGAAGTGTTTCTAGATATGTCAACAAATCATTGATAAGCTGTCTGTATATACGTATGAAGGATGCTTCATAGCCATGTAATTGATGGCCTGACACAATGTTTTATAGCAAATTACAATTGAAATGAGTTTCAGTAAGATAATAGATGCATAGGCACAAAGCATGAAATGAAATGCTGTCAAAAGGTAAATCCTGTCTTTGTGTGTACAGACTGATTTAAGGATCCCAAACATCTTGGTTGGGATTTTGGTGTAGTTGTGTCATTTGTGATGTATGAAGAATAACAAGTAATATTTGTATATGTGTTAATATGTTTTTGCTGGTCTATTAAGAGTTTCAAAATGTAACATTTTAATGTGTTTTGATCTTTTTTGTCATAATTGTTCACATATAATGACTGTTCAAGTGTAATGCACACTTTCCACTCACTGAATATTTCTCTGAATATAAGGGTAATTGAAACTTCACAAATTACATGTCTGGATATGACATTACTTAATATATTCTTCTTACACATACTAATGAAGTGGCAAGCCAAATGACCAGTACTGTTAGTGATGATACATAAAGGAGGAAATGTAATATACTGTATCTTTATTATCTCTTTATGCATGTATTAAATGTGATGGTTATAGTTCATTATGTCATGATGACAGAAAATAATCATTTAAAATTAGCATGTGAACATACACTAGATGGACACTACATATTGGGGCACCTATACATTACACCTACAGAAGCTCTTATGTGACATCCCATTCTAAATGCATAGGAATTAATATGGAGTTGGTCCTCCCCTTTCCACACACATATATACACACACATATACTGTGTATA